>OY282559.1:136433240-136675740 GCA_958295665.1 Tipula vernalis
TAACGTCGGCAGAATGCCTATTCTGCCCAGGGAGTACCGATGACGCGGAGCACACTTTCTTCTCGTGTGCCGCATGGGAGGAGCAGAGAGCGACGCTGGAAGCAGAAGTGGATATATGGTCCCCAGAAACGGCGGTGGAAATCATGCTCCTAGGAGAGAAGGAGTGGAACCTAGTAGCCCACTTTATGGAGGAGATCCTGAAAGCTAAGAAAGGAGATCTAGACAGATTCCCATAATGTGAGAGGAGGCTCGGAGGGAGCAGTGGGAGGCCTAGCCCGAAGTAATGTGCAAAACGGTTCCAGGCTAGGCCAGGAGGAGGGGTAGGTGGTTTTAGTCGGTAGGGCATCAATGCGAGTCCGACGCACTGTGCGTACTGTGCATAAAGAGCATTCCCACCTTCCCTAGCAAAAAAAAAAAAAAAAAAAAAAAAATCTTCAAGCATTACTATCATGTTAATATTTAAATGCTTACTATTAAGCATTACTATTATGTGTTTTCTTTTTGTTTCTCGCATACTTTTTGGGAGTTTAGAGATCGCACTTTCTCTTCTTCTTAATTTGTCTAAAAGGAACGCTAGACACTTATACTTTAAACAGCCTCTTAGTAGACCTGCTAGAATCTGATTTGTTGGTGAGCTTGCTAGAGGCTTATTGGTTGTTAAGGTTTTCGTCGATTATGAGAATATTAGTTAGAGATATTAATTCAAATTTCAATCAATTTCCTCAAATTTTCTTAACGAAAGATAACTCGTTTTCAAAGATATTTGAGCTTTTATGAATAATTGCTCCGGAGCGTTTGAGATACATTGGAACGGATTCGAAATATTTTAGATTTGGCAATATTATTCGTTGAGTTTGAGATTTTTCCAGATTATCCTAGGCTTCGAAAACTTTCTTTTAAAGTTAAATATTTTAAATGAATCACACATTTAATTAAAATTCAATTTATCTTTTTAAATTTTGTCTTCACATGTTCGAAATCATATCGATGGTGGTCCTTAGGCAATACATAATCCACAATGTAATATTATACTATCGGGCTCTCGGAACGATACGGGTGTTAGTAATAACCTGTGCTACTCGATTTTTACAGTAATTGGCAGTTTACAACAAGGCTTTTAATAGCGATTATCATATTAAACAAGCACGTGTTTATACAATGTTATATTCAAAGGAGGGAAATAAAAAAAAAAGTGAGCGTAAGCCTCTTAACTGTTTTACGATTTTTCTACATCTAATTTGAAGTTCATCGTCGTTTCATTTACTTTGTAATATTGGCATTATCTAAGCTAAGCTATTTCACTGTCATTATTATTATTATTATTGTTGAAGAGCCATTTCGGTTTTCAGCCACATTGCAAACGACCTAAAAGATATTTTGTTCTTGGACACTGCTTAATTATCCGTCTAGTCAATATTCAGGCACTTAATTAACCTAATAAAACTGCTGAACAGTACGCGATACAGACTATCGGGGCCCATTTCTCTCCCTCCTAGATGTTTTCTGTAGCAAGTACTTCTGCTAGAAAGACGGTAGCAGTGGAACCAAAGGACTTCGAGAGGGCAGTCCCAT
The DNA here is from genome assembly GCA_958295665.1 of Tipula vernalis. NCBI lineage: Eukaryota > Metazoa > Arthropoda > Insecta > Diptera > Tipulidae > Tipula > Tipula vernalis. The sequence goes on from OY282559.1 coordinate 136,434,813, forward strand.
TCCCGTATATTCTTACCCCTGCCCCTCTTCCAGTTTGATTCACTCTCACGAGTTGCTGGGAATGGAAAGTCGTCTGTAGGTCATCCAGGAAAGCTAAATAAAACTGGAAAATGCCTGATATCCGGAGTCTGCATACTTTGGGCTGATCAATCTATTAGCGATTCATCCATAGGCATATGTTGTTCCACCTTAGATTAGGTTTTCTTTTGTCAAGGATTTCTCATTTAGCGCCGTCCCAGGCCTAGCCTGTGCCAAATGGCCTCAGTTACCAGTGGCTGTCACGAGGAGGTATCACATACACTTGCGAATTGTGACCAGGTTGCCCATTACATAATTGTACCTATCACGTAGCTGCCTAACCAGAACAGCGCACGTGATGCGCACCCTACTGGAAGGTTATGGAGCTGGTAGATTAATCTACTCAACTTTGGTCCCCCATACTAATAGACGCCAAACCGCCATTTCACTCACATAGTTTGAAACATTTATGCCTAAAGTGCAGTGAATTTATTTGAAGTTAATTTTTCCGAAAATTTTAAGAGAATTTAATCCAGTTTTCAACTGATGAGCTTGTCAGGCCGCGGCGAGGTTGTACTAGCGAATTACACTAATTCAGCCAAAGTCTCTTACACATTTTCTTGTTCGTCACATTCAAACGGCGCTATAATTAATTTTAATTAGAGTAAAAAAGAAAATTATTAAAAAAAATAAAGTGAAGGGAAAATGAAATCAAAGAGAATAGTTTTAATTTCCAGTACAAATTAAAATTAATATACTGGTATTTCAAGAAAACTACTTTTCATTTTGATAAATACATTTTTCGCTAAATAATTTCATTCAAATTAATTTACATAACTCTGTAACGCTGAACAATTTAGATTCAAACTATTATTTATAATTTGTTACCTTGATTCTTATAGTAAATTCTTTCAAATATCGAAATGCTATATTTACACACACATTTTCGATACTACTACTACCATACCTTTACTCGAATAATAGAGTACATTGTGTAATAAATATACCAATGCTTCTTGAAATATCATCGAACGATCGACATTCCACATTTGACTGGATGGTTTGGTTTCTAATATTTGAACAAATAATTTCAATTAAGATGAATAATAGTAAACGTATACCAGTACTATTTAAGGAAGAAGGCGGGATTTAAAATAAACAAGGGAAAATGAATCTTTGTAACTTTTGTTTTGTTGAACTATTTATTTTTGTATTTAAATATGTTCTTGTACAGTTAAGTTATGTCTGATGATTTAAAAGTGTAATTTAAATGAAAAAATATTTTTCTTTGTCGTAAGAACAATGAACTTTAGAAGATCGATTTCGGATAGCTTCTATAGCAACTTGTATCTAATATTAGCTTTATAACAAGTAGTATCTAGAGTAATATTTGTTAAAAAAATAATCGACAAACGAGGAATCTAAAATCGATTTTCTAAATTATGTGTGAGGAAAAAGTTTTTCCAGCTAAATTATAACACAATGAAAAATAAATAAGTTGGTTTTATTCTAAAATTTGCTTTAGGTGAAATCTCGTAGAACCGTTTTAATTTTTAAAATCTATACATTTTAAAATGTGAACGAAATAATTCCGAAAAGTTGAAACAAATAAATGGTAGTATTTTTAGACCAACCTACATCCAAAATGAAAGTGTGAAAAAAATGAAAAATGGTGTTATAGTTTTCCAGTTTCCCTAAGTACAATATATACCATTTTAAATATTTGTGTGTGGTATGTACTCGTATATACGTATATATCTATATATATTTAAAAGATTATATTATTAGAAGCTGAGATATGATTAGTGGATATACGAATTGCGCGAAGATTGGGTTAAATTATAGCTGGTTTTTGTTTTCTCTCCGTTTAAATATCATATTCATATATCGTCATCGTTATTTATGATTTCTTAAGAAAATTAGTGTTTAGGATATACATACGAAAATATATCCTTAAATAATAATTATATAATCGGTATACATATAGTTATAGTGTGAAAGGATGGTGTGACGACGACGATGATGATGTTAATGACGATGATATTTTCTTTTAATTTAAACTCTCGTATATATAGAATTAAATTGTCTTCAAAAGTGCTAATCATAATTAAGATTTTCACATATTAAGAAGTCATCTATTAATATTCGTACTTACGTAAGAGTGAATGAAGCAGATTTTTTTAGCAAAAAAAGGTCAAACGATTTCTTTGACGTTCATTCATTGCTAAATAGTTGTTTCTCGCTTTCTTTTCGTAATAATTTCTAAAACACACAAAAGGTAAATATGTAGAATTTAATGAAATGTAAACTTTGTGTTTTTGTGTGGTTTACGCCAACGACATTTTTTTTTATACAAAAACCTTTGATGGTTTACGAAAGACAGGAAAAATAAAAGACAAATTCATATTCAAAGTGAAATGTTTGGTGGCTAGCTCTTTTATCTAGTATCCTTTGAAGTAAAAACATGAAAAACCATAGTAACCTATGGTTTTTCATGTTTTGTTTATTTTTCAAATGTTTTCCCATCTTTTTGATGTTTTCTAAATTAGTAAGAATATTGTTCGAGTCAACTTTGGTTTTGGTTTTTGACGCGCATAGTTTTAATAAGCAGAGTTTTTTATTGCTAAGCTATTGGCATTTTGAAACTGAAGTATTTTTTTAAAGTTACTATAAAGTTCCAAGTAAATTAAAGATTTTAAAAACCTATAAGCCATAAATCAAAACAGTTTAGTTTATAGTACTGAGTTGCAGCCCAATACACTTAACTTGTGTCAAAGCCAAGCGGAGCACATGGAAGATTCTACGATTTAGAAGTTTCTAATACAAAGAATACCTATAAAGCAAATATGTATAGGGATCATGAAAATTTTACAAATCGACATTTTAACGAAAATGAACATTTTAAGTATGGAGTCAAAACTGAACATTTCTGAAAAATGTATATTCGGGTCTGTTTACGCGTCAAGTGAATGCAAGAATGCAAGTAGATAAACTTTGTTCGAACCCCAAATTTTTCGACTTAGGGGACCACAGAACAGATAAATCTCCAAAAATCTCAAGGTCTCAAGGTAAAATAGGTCCTGTAACGATGAATCAAAATCACACTTTTTTTTGATCGCAAAGAATTTTGTACATGTTTTCTTAAGCACTACTTCTGAACTTTAATTGTTTTTATAGGCACTTAAGGAACAATTTTTCCGTACAATTTTTCTATATTAAACTTATTTTTTAAATTATATTATTATTATTATTATTGGTAATGAAGGAAATACGGCTCACTCTTAACCCAGCATATTGAGGAATGGAGTGGCGTGGTTAGTACTTATCCTGGTGGAAAGAAGAATAGCGGAGTTGAAGCTATCTAAGTGAATATTGCTTACAAAGCAAAAATAGCCCAGTCGTGACCCATAGTATTTTGAGGAGTAGAATCGGGGCGATTAATACTTAAACTTGGTAGACGTGGAGTTTGAGCTGCTCGTACCTAAGCGAATAATCGGTTGTATGGCCTTGGACGAATTTTTATTTTATTTTAAATATTGTACGTTGGCAAATTACTGCACTCTCTATTGTGAATGAGCTTATGCTCAAAATAGGGTGTGCCAAAATTTTCATAATAAATAAATAAATAAAATAAATAAATAAATAAATATAATATTGTTGTTGTTATTGTTATTTTTATGACACTGCAATTTGGTAAATGTTCTTCGTGGTTTTTTTGACGATAACGATGCCTCGGAAGATCCGTTTCCCACCTCTCTTTCAACTGAATTTTCATTCAAATCTTTTAGTTAAATTTTAAATTGTTGCTCTTTTGTAGAGTAAAATAGAGAGCTTAGCGAGTCCCCATCCAAAAGCGAGCACGATACCTTGCCTACTGCCAGTGAAAACTTTTTTTCAACTATGCCTAAAATTAAGAAACTATACCATAATATCAAGAATTAACCAAATGAACTCTTCAAATACTTTGATTGTTGTTAGACTTGGTTTATAACAAAAAACGCTTCTAGAATATAAGATGCCACGCTAAACCCTACAAGCAAAAAGATAAAATTTCCAATCAGATCACTTAAGGTCATAAAGAAAATTATTTTCGTGCCGTAAAGTTAATATTCAAAATATCTTTGAAATATTTTTAGGTAAACTTGGACGACAGAATCCATCTAAATAAAACCCGTCTAAAGAAAAATGGTACAAATCATTCATAAACGGCCACCCAATCGTTAACAAACGTGTTTCAGAAGTGGTGACTGCAGCTTTTGTACGAGTATCCGCAAAAATTAACCGAAAACCATCCGATTGTAGTGAATAGCTCTGTGTATACGATGACAACTACGAGGTGCAGTGCTATCATATTTCATATTTATTTGTGGTGGATGATGGAGCCGCCGCAGTTTCGTTGATATAGCTCAATCTGTGTGGAAATTAAATTTGAATAAAAATTCAACCCTATGACCTCCAAGAAGGCCTCACTTAAAGTCAATATTATTGCTGACAAAGTGAAATCAAACTTTATTCGAAATGAGAATAAACGATCATCAATATCACGTCTGGCCCCTTTATTTATATTATTTAGCATTTTGAATATAATTTTACTCTATATCAACGAAACACTTAACTTCGAATGAATTCTATAGGTCTTAAATAGGGTTATTTTTGGGAATCTTGTCCAGCAAAACTTTTGATCAGCATATACTGAAACTTGTACCATAGTCAAATCCGCCAAAATCCAATTTCCGTAAACGAGTTGGCCTATTCAAAAAAAGTAAGTAAGTTTTGAAATTTGCTTTGAGCACAGAAAAAGTTACATTTTTGAGTTTCGAGACAAAATGTTGACCACTTCAATAAAATGGATTTTATCTTAAGAAGCCAATTGTCACAATCCGAAGTTTCTTTTTTCATTCATCCAGAGTCTTCATACTTTCGGATGTTTAATAAAAGAAAGCAAAATAGTGATTTCCGTGGTAATAATAATTATATTTTAATCTAATTTCAATTAGATTATTAACTAAAATTGTTAGTGATTGTTTTGTATAAAGTGCGTTATCGTAGTGGTGTTTGAATCGCGTAATTTAGTTTTTCGCTTAATTAATTAATGCCGCGTGTGGAAGGGTAGTGGAAGGGCATAACATAAACAGCTGAAAAAAAAAACTGAACAAGGAGAAATTCGTTCAAAAAATAGTAACGATACTATCCAGTACACGACAGGTATTTTCATATCTCATGTAACGGTATACATATACATACATGTGAGATATGAATTATGTAAAAGTTTTTGTTTTTTTATTTTATTATGTGATTTTGTTCTGAGACAGGTATTCTTGTGTTAGTGATAAAGTGGACTGATTTTTTTTCATTTTTTAGATATTTTTTATGTACTGATATTTTACTGTTTAAACGGCGTTTTGCTTTATGTATGTAAAGCTTTGGTTGCTTGGCTGTGTTAGTTTGCTCAATATAATCAATGGGTTAAATAGACATTGGTATAACCAGGGCTTACCTAAGTATACAAGCCGTCAGGTTCAGACCAATTTTAAAAGAAGCTTAATTTAAGGGGGATACATTTTACGATTTCCGATAAGAACCCATGTAAAATTGAACATTTTTAATTAAAATTTTATGAATGAAAAATACTCGTAACAGAAAATATTTTTAGGTTTACATTTAAATCAAACCTTTGAGTATAACATATTTTACGAGAATTTTTCGTAAAACCAATAACTTAAATTTAGTAATTTGGATAATATAATTAAAATAAAATTGTACAAATTTACTTTTTCTTTTTATGTCAATGTGACAAATTTGGAAAAATACAGTATAAACATATAAAAACGAAATCAATGACGTAAGATCTTGTTTTGTAAAAACAAAATTTTTGTTTTGATATTATGAAGTTTCAGGCTAGGCTACACAACGTTTTTTTAAATATTGAAAATATTTTTAACAGTGCAATAATTCTGTTAAATGGGAAACCATTCAATCGGTTTTTCTCGATTTTTTGTAATATTTCATATAACATTTCCTCTGTTACTTTATCTGGTAATTGTGATACGGATGCGGTAATGGGATCAAAAATTTTAAAATTTTCCGTTCCAAAATACAGTCACACATAAGTTTCTTTTAAAGTTTGCACGAGTTGGTCGTTTGAGCTGAATCGCCTAAATTTGGAATCATCTTTGTCGTGTACTAAATTTAGTAAAAACGTTAGTACGAATGTTTAATTAAATAAATAAATTAATTTAAATAATTAAAAAAAAAATTCAACTTCCTACTTTTTTCTCCAATGACAAGTATGACATTTGTTGAGAATATGTCAAAAAATTAGCTTTTCCATTTTAACCATTTTGTGGCTTTTCCACTGTCAAGTGTAGTGAGCCATTAGTGATATCTGTAGCTTACCACAAATAATACATATTTCGGTAACTATTTCTGTTCGAATGAGTTATAAAAATTAATAATCCGTTTTATTTTGCTTTCCCCGGACTTATTATGCTTAATAGAGCAATCAAATGTCAGAGTGGTTTTTATGTGCGAAATTTATGTGCATTAATATTAACTATTTGAAAAAAAAAAAAAACAATTTTATTAATATTTTTTAGTTTATAAAGAATAAACAATTTATCAGAGCCAATCAAAACTTGTAAAATATTTGGTGAAAGTGTTAGATTACGACCTCAATTTGAAAAGTACTTAATTGGTAAGAATTACAGTTTATTTTTATAAATCATTCAAATCATTATTGCAATTTTTGAATGTTGAAAACAAACGCATCGTCCGAATTTTTCGATTTCAAATCAATAATATTCGGATGAAATAGATTCGCAGGCTCGTTAAACTTTTTATTTACTAAATTATACTACTAACTTGCTAAAACATTATTTTGAATTGTTTTTCTGAAATGTGAATTTATTTCAATTTCTTATTACCGCCATCTGATTTCAAACACGAAAACTACACGGCCATTCTGTTTTTTTAAACTTATTTAATTAGTCGAGTTTATAAGTAGGTGTCACTAATGGCTTATTAAAAAAAAAACACGAACGAAAGGTATGACGTCATGAGGTGTAAAGATGTGTTTGTAAATAAAGGGGTTTTAGTAAATCATTAATAAAATATCTATAAATAAGATTTTATTAATTGATCTTCAAATCGTATATTAACCAATCATTCTTCGTGATAACGTAGAAATTAAAATTCATTTTTGTAAGACTTTTCATTTAAGAAAAACGATATTAAAAAAACATAACTTTTCATATGATTTGTATGAAAAATTCATTTTTTTTTGTCTTTCTATCCCCCTTATATTAAGTTCGAATTTTAACCTGACGGCTTGTATATTTAGGTAAGCTTTGGTATAACATATTGTTTAATTTTATTTTTCTCTATTCTCTTTTCACCCCTGTTAGAAACTTATAACATATTTTGTATTGTTTTGTATGTGTGGGCGACACAAGTGTATTCCAATGGATGATTCCATATGAGTCGCGCTTACGCTGTTGCGTTTCTTCGTTTCTTGCCTCTTTGCACTGTTTTTGCCTATAAACTAAATTTTGTTTATAGGCAGGAGCAGTGCGGGGAGGTGAGGGGCGGGACGGGGGGGGGGGCATGCGGCAGCGAAGGCGCGACTCGTGTGGAATGGCTGATTTATATGCAAGGGAAAATATGTATGACCATTTGAGGACAAATAATAGTATCTATACTGTCAGTGGTGATCGGTAATATAGTATGTATTGGTATTCCTTTTATATATAATTTAGCTTCATGTAATGTTTGACAAAGATTTCTGATTTCTATACGCATCACTGCCACTGGTACTAAACCAAAGGGTGTTCCTGTAGATTATGAATGATTGTAATGTTTGGCGTGGACAGATATTAGCGTTGGACTTTATGATTTTGGCTTTTTTAGATTCTAGGTTCTTTAGTTGGTAGTAACAATTGGGATAAGTAAGAAATTATTTCTGTAAAGTCAGATTCTGAAATGAATTGTTGTATTTTCTTTTTTTGTGTGAAGTTTTAATTTGCAATAATTGTGTATATAGATTGGAATCAAAAACGATCTGTTCCCCTTCTGCGAAATTTTCAATTAGTTCTTGATTTTGCTTCTTTTTGTTGAAGGTATGCCTGTATAAAGATAGTTAAAAATGTTGTTCTAGGGTGACAGAGGGTGTCTTCTGCTAAAATCAATCACTTTATTAGTGTTAAATTGTAATTTATATATGTGGATTGAAGCGCTATACTGATTAAATGAGCAGCGTCGCACGTTGTCTGGAATAGGGAAGGTTTCCTTTTATATGTTGTTGTGTACTACATTGCATTGCAAGAATGTTTGAGATATTGATGGAAACGTTTCAGCACTTTTTGGTTGTTGAATTTAATTGTATAAAAGTGTCATGGTTTGTTCAAGTATTTTGTCTGATGGTGTGGTTGTTATGGGTTATACTGGATGTTATACTGGGTTGTATATAATTGTTGGATCGTCTCCAAGCTATGGAAATGTTAGTGAGCTCTCGCTCAGCCCCCAGAAGCGCAGAGCGTAAAGCAGTATTGGCTTGTGATATTGGCTTGTGATATCTATTTTATTTTTTATTTGTTACTAACTGGTTTATATAAGATGGTTGCTGTTGATTGGGTAGTGTAGCAATTTAGTTTTCAGAGTAACCTGGGAAACTCTATTTGGGTTTTGTTGATAAGTGTCATGTCACGGTTGAAAATTTTAGTATTATTATAATAAGATTTTTGTATTCATACAAATCCATAAAAAAATCGTACAAATTTTATATATTCTGTATTTATAAAACTAATAAGTAAAAAAATATTAAATTGATATGTTATTCTTATAAAATAAAATAGTATGACGTCATTAAATTTAATATGATGTTGGTGTAATTTTTATAAGATTATTGTCCTTTTTATATGCTTACCTTATTCATTTAATAATTGTAACTTATCAAAATTAATAAGACTATTAGTGTAAAATTAATATGAGGACTATATAAACTTTTTATAAGGTAACCGTATGCATTTTATAATTTTTAACTTATTCCCAATTAAATAAAATAAATGTGTAAATTTTATAAATATACCAATATTAAAATAATTTATATAAAACCTCCATATATGTATGTTAATTGTATTATTAAAAAATTATATACAGTTATAAGTCTTCCTATTTATAAATATAATAAGACAATTTGCGTCGTCAATAATAAAACACACAAATTAATTTTAATATTTTACTATTTATTTTATTTAACATCTTTTAAAAATTCAATATTACATTAATTTTTGAGATTCTAGTTACAAGAATGTACTTTTTTAGACTCTAGTTTATAATAATATAAAGATTAGTCGTCCTGCGCGACCTGACCGCCTCATATGTGTTTAAATCAGAATTATTTAACAATTTAATACAAACTAAACGATTTTAATACGAGTATGTTCCGAAGATTGTAAGAGAATTCAATCCAGTTTCGAACTGATGAGCTTATGATTATGAAAAAATCAATCTTCTCATCAGGCCGCGGCGACTGGACTGATTATATCATAATCTACCTTCTATATATACAGAATGTGCTGTGCATTTAAGTATTAGCGAATCATAACTAATACAGATGAATTCTCTTACAATTTTTCTTCTTTACAATATTCACACAGCTCTATTTCTGTATACGCTAATTTTTACTTTATTAATTTTTTGTTGAATATTAATTAATTCATGTAATATCTAATATGCTACCGGTGGTTAGACCATTTTAATTGTGTTTCGATTAACACGAGAGGTATATTAGTATTTACGAACAGTAATTCAACGAAACCGACTAATAGACGTAAGTATTTACTCGATTCTAACACGCACGCGATTATAACACGCACCCAATATTTGGCCTCAGAAATTTGGATAATTTTTTTTTAATGGAAACCAATTTTTATTATAAGGCTATTTACATTTATTTCAAAATATTTTGAAAAATTTTATAGTTTTTTGCCACAATTTATTAAAAATCTAATTATCGTCCTCTGATTCAAATTCGTCAGAATTACTCATGCAACTTTCGTCTGCTGAATCGCTGCTACTGCTTTCGTTGCCGCTTGCTTCTTCGCACAGGATGTCATCTTCACTGCCATCTAATGCGTTTGATAAACAACATTTTTTAAAACCTTTGATGATTGTTGCTGCTTCAATATTGTTTCATGCCTTGGAAACCCATTCACAAATCAGCGGTACTGCTGGTTTCCTAATTTTTCCCTTTGGAGTTAAATTATGTAGATGGCAGGTCAGCCAATCTGTGTACAATTTTTTTAAATAATCCTTGAAGGGCTTATTTATTGCCACATCCATCACCTGAAGTTGTGATGTCATCCCACCTGGGATGATAACCAAATCAGTATTGGACGCATTAATTTCTTTCTTCATTGATTTGGTTAGGTGACCTCTAAATGCATCCAAAGAGAGAAGTCCTTTCTTCTTCATCAACCAACCTTTTCGCTTTGCCCATACGGATTTTACCCAGTCAATGCATAGATTTTCATCCATCCATCCTTTGTGTTGTATACGGACAATAACGTTGGAGGGAAGTTTCTCTTTCGGAATTCTTTTTCTTTTCAAGACAATATATGGAGGCAGCTTAGTTCCATCAGCCAGACAGCATAGCATAATAGTGATTCTTGCTTTTTCATTTCCTGTCGACTTCACAAGAACTGATTTTTCTCCTTTCATGGTAACTGTAGAAGCTACCGGCATGTCGAAAAATACGGGTGTTTGATCAGCATTACCGATTTGGCTCAAACAGTAGTTGTGTTTTTTCCTCAGTTCGATGACATACTTTTGATAATTGAGAAGCTGCTCATTGTAATGACTTGGAAGTTTTTGTGCCAATGAAGTTCGTCGCCTTAGGGAAAACCCATTTCGTCTCATCACTCTCACGCACCATCCATAACTGGCTCTAAAACTGTTGTTGTTATTGGGAGAAATTGATTCTTGCAAACTCAACGCTTTCTTCTGCATTATGGAAATAGTCACCGGCATTGCGTTATTTCGTTGATCTTTAATAAATTCCACTAGCTTCTTTTCCACATCATCATAACATCCTTTTTTAGGACCACGAAAGCATTTCCGGGTAGCAGAAACCTTTTTTAGTTGATCTTCTTGACGCTTCCATAATCAAATATTAGCTTCGTTTGTACCAAACTGCCTAGAAGCCTCACGATTTCCTTTTTCTTTCGCAACTTTTACAGCTAAAAGCTTAAATTTGGCATCATACTGTCGCCTTTCGCCTTTTGGTATCTTTTTTGAATTAGTGCAATTTCTCTCCGTAGCATACACTTTGGTTTTCGCCATTCTAACTTATTCAAATTCACTTGTTTACTATCAAATTTACTTTTTCACATTCACTCGTTTACTATTAATTTAAAAATATCCTAAATCTATACGATAATATACGGTAAAATGTCGTATTTTTTTAGCGAATTTTGTTTGAATCGTAAAAAAAAAAATTCGCATATAACACGAACCCTATTTTTATGCCGGTCACTTTAGACAAAAAAGTGCGTGTTATAATCGAGCAAATACGGTATATGATTTTAAAATCATATAATTAAATAAATAGAATTACGTCTATTAGTCGGTTTTGTTGAATTACTGTTCGTAAATACTAATATACTTCTCGTGTTAATCGAAACACAATTAAAATGGTCTAACCACCGGTAGCATATTAGGTATTACATGAATTAATTAATATTCAACAAAAATTAATAAAGTAAAAACAAACTAAACGTTCTTCGTAACTACCTTTTTCTATTTCGTAACAGTTATATATCCCATCTAGTACTTAATACTTTCTCTAATGGTTGAACAAAATAGTTTCGGTTAAACACTTTAAATTGATTTTGGAACTGTAATTGAACACTAATTAGTGTTCCATGTACGTACATATTTTGTTCGGAATAATTAAAACGATCCCTTATCTTTAAAGAAAAATCGTCTAGATATACCGGAAGCATGGTTTAATATTTTAGTGATAGCTGTATCAGGTAAACGTAATGTGTTTAAATTTGACACAAAATTTATTATCCCATTATTTATTTCTGTTCTGAACTTTCCGGGACCAGGGCCCGAATTCCGGATCAATGACAAATGAGAATGAGAAATGACTTTATGTTTTATTTCGCCTACTCTAAATAAAAATGCAACCGACTAGTTGAAATAAAAAATCAAGTCATTTCCCATTATCATTTGTCATCGAACCGGAATTCGGGCACTGATATTGATTGATCTCACACTGGGACACAGGTTTGGGAAAATGATCGGTTACATCCATATTCTCTAAGTTTGATGGAATAGGTACTGAAACCATCGCTACGTCGGACATTTTTGTACATGTTGTATTTGTTTTGATGCTTTTGGATTTGGAACAACTTGACACATGTTTTCTGCTTTATGCTTTCAATTAAATTTTCAGTAAACACACATTTCAACTGTAAATGTTTCGATTCTTTTTGTTCTATCGTTCTTAAGGATTAAACTCCCTTATTAATGTCTCTAGGTTAAGGTAAACTTCTTTAATAGTTGCCGATATATGGCAACTGAATTTATAAATGTAATTTTGTAGAAGGGTCAAAATAGTCGAAGATTATCAATAATATATTGCCGAAATTATATTTGTGTTTGGCGGCAATGATATCAAATTTGAATCAAGCACTGCTAGATACTGGATTATTTCCGCTTTATTTTGTCCTAAAGCTACTATATAAGGAGCTTGATTCGCAGACCCTTTGACGTACTCAGCATTAGTTTGTCCGGTCTGGGAATATAAATAAGTAAAATAATTATTTACATTATTTTGAAAGTAAAATTATTAAAAAAATGTATAAAATTTCTTACATGAAAAAATCGAATCAGATTTTGAACAGCTTGTTCATCTGAGGATCTACTTTGTTTCTGTCTGCCGGATAGTGATGGTGGTAGCAAACGAATCAAATTTAGGAATGTTAATGTAGAGGTATTCCAATCTGAAATGAAACAGGAAATGTTTTAATTAACTAATATGAAATTGGTCAATACCTAATGCAACTTTTTATTACTCGTAAGTTTCAAAATATGGTATATACATAATTATCGATACTTAATTATACTCGTATATGAAAACACATTTTTTTTGGTTTTTGTCACTTTCTTATTGTGATATTTCTTTATTTGTATTAAATTGAATAATCGCTGATAAAAACGTAATATTTTTACTTATTAGTTTAAATATTAAATAGAAATACGCGTTTCGGATTTTCGTTAGGGGAAACGCGAAATTTCAATTTAATAATAATAAAATAATATCACAATAAGAGTGACAAAACCCAAAAAAATTTTGTTTTCATATATAATTTTCAAAAGTGATATTATTAGTACACGATAAACACAAAAAATGTTAAGTATCGATACTTACCTAGATTTCGGTCGAACTCGGTATATAAAATGGATTTTCCCGAATTTCTCACAGCCGTTATTATATGTCCCTCGTATTTACTGCATGCCTCAGATAAGCTAATCTGGCATTGTGTGAAGCATAAATTAAAATCAAATAAAATCTCAAAAAATAAGCCATACTTACTAACAATTAAATGTTTACCAATTCTGGATGTATAAAATAATAAGGGCTGTCAGATTTAGGGTGGTAAACGGCTTTGTTCCGCTGTTCTTTTCTAAAATTTACTGTAGCTTTTAGTTTAGCTTTTACTAAAAGTATTTCGTCTGGCAACACGGCAGAGTTAATTATCTGTAAATATCGTTTCGCCGTTTCGTCGTCAATAACTGCCTCTTCTGGCTCTTGTATTTCTATTGAATCAGGGCTAAAATGGGATTCCAATTTCCTTTTTTTCACTCGGTCGTCCTTTAGTTTTATTTGGAGAAAGCCAGTAGCTTCACAGTTAATTAGGAGATCCTAATAGAAAATAATAATGGAACATGATTGAAATATGTACAAATATTTTTATTTTTATTTTTATTTATTTATTTATCAATTAGCCAATGCTGTTTAAACCTAATGTTTTTGTACAACATGAATATATACAATAATTAAAGTAGAGAATAACAGACAAAATTTAAAATAAACACAAAGAATAAAACAAAATATACAAAGATAATATATATACAAAATATATACATAAACATATATACATTATATACATACTATTTACACCAATCAATCAAAAATTTAGATTACCTTGTACCAATTTTAACATTAATCCTTTAAAAATATTCAAAGAATCAATATTCTTTAGTTCCAGTGGTAGGCTGTTCCAAATGACAATCATGTTCACCAAACAGGAGTTATTGTAAACCTTTGTCCTATTGATAGGCAAGTTGACATTTCTTGTTCGCAACGATGTAGAAAAATCTAACTTCTCATGTAAATACAATGGTTTACCCGTTTTAATAATACGGAAAATAAAAGCCGCAGCTCTATAACGATAAAATTCAAACAAGTCACATCCAATAATAGAAACCCTAAATTCAGAGACATGGTCAAACTTCCTAAGGTCATAAACATATCGAATGCAGTTATTAAACGTAACCTCAAGTAAACGCCTAGAAGTACTATCACAGTTATTAAATATTACATCACAATATGTGAAAATTGGTATAATCAGACTTTTAACAAGATATATGCGTAAATTCACTGGACAAAACTTTTTTATTAACCTAAGCGAGTATAGACAATAATTAACACGCTGGCATAGGGATTTTATATGATCAATCCAAGTGAGTTTAGGGTTCAATATTAGTCCCAAGTTATTAACTGTAGACACAAATGAGATAATATCATTGTCTAAATAAATCAGAGGTGCTATATTATGAGAATTATTTGTAGAAAGCAATAATGCTTTACTTTTAGTGGGATTAATAGCAAGTGAATTATTCTTGGCTCATAAGGAAACATTTTTAAGATCTGCATTAAGTCGCATGACAATCTCATCCAACTCTGAAAAATCGCCACCAATATACAATTGCAAATCGTCAGCATAAAGATGAAATCGACAATTCCGAATATGCCCAACACAGTAAAAAAAATGTACATATTTTTTAGGGTAAACAAAATGCCTAGTAAATATATGTAATTTTTACATACCATATGTAGTACACATCAATTATGTAGTTTTAATTTTTTAATTTATGTAAAATTCTATAGAGGTTTATTTAATGTTACATAACATATATACTGAATATTTCGTATAAGTACTGGGTAATTTTACATACACTATGTTTAATTACATCATCGTGTATTTTATTCTAAGTAGTCTATTTACGGAATTTTCACAGTGATATGTAAAAATCCTCAGATCGATATGTAATGTTCAGTAAGGAATATATTCAATTTTACATATTAATAGTCGGTAATTTATCATAGAATTACGAATAATAATTTATCTAAGTAATATAAATATGTAAAATTACATAATGGATATGTGAAAGTGTGTCAATAATTTATAGAAAAATAAATAAAAAATACACATGTTAAATTATTATTTTATTAAAAATATTATATATAAAATATTCATATTTAAACACAAAATTAAATGTTTAAAATAATAAATTTAATTAGAACCAAAAATTATTTCAAGTTTTTATTAATTTAAATTTTAATTTAAAAATTTTCAATTTTTTTTATCAATTTATCGACTTTTGATATTTGATTCAAATGTCGCTTGCCACCTCTAATTGCCTTATGGGTAAGAACTAAAAAATACCGCTGAATAAACTCTAATGATAGAGAACATGATGGTTCATATTTCAGATTTAGCACGTAGTATAGTGCAAATATTTGTTCGACTGCTTCTACTAAAGAATTTTTTTCCGATGTAACATGCTGATTCTCTATAAACAAATGATAAACAATGTGAGTGTTGTCTTCTGTAATTGCTGAAAAAGTAATATTTATTAATAAGGGGGCATATAATATTACAAATGTGTTACTTACGAATGGCTGCAATCCATGGAGCAGTAACTGGCGGCGTAATTTTGTCTAACTCCTGGTCTATCTGAAAATGTGAGTAATATTAATATGAAGTTAATAAATAATATAATACGAATATATAATATAAATTAATCACGTTGATTATCATATTCACGAAACTTCTGCGGAGAGTGGCAAAACCCATAATATAGGAAAATTTTAATCGAAGTATCCTATACTTCCGAAGATTTTCATACGACTCAAACAAAAAATCGCAATAAATTTTTATTGATTTAAATATCAAAAATGTATTGTATCATAATTGAATTATAATGTATTTGTTTTTATTTTCTATACGGACTTTTCGACTCCCACCGCAAAAGTTTCACGGATTCAAAGGTAGTATTCAGCACAGTGAGATCTCATCGTGAAGGGTCAATCCAAAAGCTATAGTCTATCTGATTAAATGTAGACAAAACTTTTAATTTCAGAACAAAATGAGAAATTTACATATTTTTTGTGAGATATACGCCCAATAATCGAGGTTTATATACATATTATATAGAATATATATTAGATTTGATGACATTTTAGTAGTTCACCATATCAAATAAATATTCGTAGATACCTACTTCGAAATATATAAGAAAATTTTTAATATCTTCATTGAAATAAAAAAATATAAATTCGAAATATTTTAGATCCGTCGTTACATCGAAGTTTAAAAAAAATTGTTTATATCGACCATTTAAAATCTTAACGCATTCATACATTTTGAACTTAAGCTCATTAAAGTTATTATTAAAATCTGTAATTTTCTTTTCCATCAGCTTGTCGAAATGCTCATATAAACAGGTTTTACTAAAAATGAAAGGCCAGGTACTAAAAATATCTTTAATTGATGGTATTGGGCACTGGTTATTTAGAAAAATTCTAATTTCGGTAAAGGAGCTTAACATCTTTTTGTCTATTTCTTTCTTCAAGTCAGGCGTTATATTCAATTTATTTTTCATCGACAATAACCAATTTTGATTTTGAACAATTGTTTCTGCAGTTTCATCCCCATATGTACTCGGTTGCCAATTTTTACAGGAAGCCTTTAAAAAAGAAGATGGCCTTTTTCTTTGGCCTTTCGGTTTTGAATTTAATTCAGTTGTATTTTTTAATTTATTCAAATAGTTATTATGATTTGTCATCATATTAGCTAACCACGTAGTGTCCGTTGATATAAAATGTTCCGAGCCCGTGTTCGATTTGCGATAAAAACTATGTGGGTATTTAAATCCAATTTCTTCGCTAATTTGTTTAAATTTTGTTATTGAAATTGTTTCACTTTGTTTACGTAGTTCCTGAACAATAATTCTTACAAAACTGTTAAGGTGAGGTCCCAACCTTTCATTTTTGCTTAAAATAATGGTAATGTAGTTTG
This sequence comes from Tipula vernalis, assembly GCA_958295665.1. Classification (NCBI taxonomy): domain Eukaryota; kingdom Metazoa; phylum Arthropoda; class Insecta; order Diptera; family Tipulidae; genus Tipula; species Tipula vernalis. The sequence continues at coordinate 136,452,203 of OY282559.1, forward strand.
GTAGAATTTTAGAATAATTTAATTAATTTTCATATGCAACATTGTCTGTGCACAAAACATCTGATATTTGCGAACCCACAATTGTTTCAGCATCCGATCGGTTAATTTCTTGAATCGTTTCCGACATTGCTTCACTTCCTTGATCGATAGCTAAAGTTGAATCATCAAGAAAATTATTAATAATTATTTCGCTGGAAATCCAAACTTCCTGATCTTTTAAAATCATTAACGATGTTTCGTTTAATAGCTCCAAAACTTCATTACAAGTAATTTGATAACCTTCGGAGTCTGTTACAAGCTTATTTCCTTCGATGCCGTTCTCGTTTCCTTTAAACAAAAAAATATATTTTAAATTATACAAATTAATTTACATAATGAAACATTTTTTAACATCTAACATTTTTAAATAATTGAAAATATGAGAAAAAATGATTACGTAATAAAAATAAAAATTATTTACAAATCAAAAACAAGAATAAACAAATACATCCAAATAATCTTACCTGTTTTCAAAATTTCATCAACTGTGGGTTCGCAACAAATCAATATTTTGATATTTCGTAGATAATTGCAAATTTTAAATAATTTCGGGGCCATCTGAAATTTATTAATATTACAAATTTATTAATATGTTTAATAAAAAACAATACCGCAACACAATGCTATACTACCTGAACCGAAGGACTGAAGGGAAAGAAAGTGACTATTTTTATAAGTATAAACTTTAACTGCAGTACCGAATTTCAAAGCATTCAAATTAGTTAAATCGTAATTGTTGAAGTCGGTGTCAGATTCATATACAACGAGCTTGTAATTATATGTCATTTTACAAATTTTTCCATAAAAAAGTATGTTGTTGTAATTTGAACTTAAAAAAATGTCTTTTATTTTTAAAATTGTTATCTCAGTAGAAGACATACTTATTACAACACAATCATTTTCAGAGAATTGTAAATCACCATACGTTACTTTTTTTGTAACATACTTAAAAGTTGTCGGTATAGCAAAATTATACATACAACTTTCTAAAGGAATGGTTTTAAAAGGAACTATGGTTTTATTGACTCTTTTTCCATGTAAACTTGACATATATTATGATTGGTGTAAATAACTTAGAGTTTTTTCGATATGAACAAAGTTTTTTACATGCTCAACAGCATTTTTGAAATATTGGTGTTTACTTTCCGTGCGTAAAGTCCACAACTTTGAAATGGGACCAAATTGCTGAATCAAATGAGGGTAGTGGGTAAGAAAATGATGCTTAGGGAAAAGTCTGTTTTCTGGAAAAATTTGTATTCGAAGAGATAAATATTCATGAATTAGAAAATCTAAGGTCGAAAGTAATGAATCATCAAATTTTGAACTTGTTATGAGGCGGCATAATTCTACCAAACACGAAAACATTCTCCAAACCGGATTTTCGCGTATATCGCTATCGTTAAATTTGGAATTGAGGAAACAATAAGGAAGAAGAATGATTGAAAGCCATAAATCGTAAGCCTTTCCAGTCACATGTTTCTTTTTATGATTAATGTTCATTATTATTGAAATACGCAATTTTTTACTAATAACCTTAAAACAAGATGATAGCCACGTTTCAGATACAAGACCGTTCTTAAACCAAGTATTAAAAATCAAATATAGATCTTTACACGCAAAACCTTCAAATACATCATGTGCGATGCAAGGTGGCAAGCCTGGATTTCCAACGTGAAAATGGTTTAATTCATTTAGGACAGAATTAAATTTAAGACCTCGATAGTGAAAAAGATTTCCAGCAGCTAATAATTCCAAATCTTTAGAATAACTTTCAACACTCCGCAGTTCTCCGGGAAATACTTGAAAATTTATTAAATCATCTTTAGTACTATAGCAGTATCTACAAGTATGAGAAGTAGTGCTGAAATTCTCACATAAACCGTACATCTGATGGGCACCTAAATTATCGCCTGTAAATGCTACAACACTTCCTTTAATGTGATCATTAGATGGCCTGTGGTATATCCCTACTTGTTCCAATTGTTTTATATCGTCTATTAATTGCCTAAAAACCTGGTTTATTCCAAATTGTTTCACATGTTTATCTTTACATAGAAGGACTAATTGAATATTATCCGTTTTAGATCGTATTTCATATCGTACATTGCCTATCATCATATACACACCTATTAGCTTATGTCTAGATTTGGCAGATCCAAGTGGATTACATACCTCAAACGCATCTTGGTACAAAATGATTTCAAGTTTTTTACGAATCCCCGAAAAAAAAACTTTGTTTTTGTAAATATTACCATCATCATAATCTTTTAAAATGTTTGGTTTACTACGATTAGTTGAAGAAATAAACTGATCATCTTCTAATAATTTCTCCAAAGTTTCGAGTATGGGTATATAAAAATAGCTACAAGGGTTATTAGAAGTATTCAATCCTAACAAAATTTCAACAGGGTTTATGAAATTAACATTTTTATTAATGATCTGAAGCCGGCGATGCGAAGTAGAAAAATTGTCAAAAATATTAAATGAAGGAATGGCTTGTTGAATATTTGGTGCTAAATCTTGAAGAGATAATTGATTACAAATGTTTCCGATAGCAGAATTTACAGATTGTTGGTAATATTTGTAAAACATACCGAATTTGGAGAAAATGAAATTCTGAGTGGTTTCTGGGATAATATATTTACTTCTCAATTCTAAAGCAAAATGATCAACTTCTTTCACAATATCGTCAGATTCTCTGCTACTATTTAAGTGTTGTGGTGCAGTAGTAATACTACTAGTATCAGTAATATTATTACTAGAAATAATTGTATTATTATTAGAATTAAAACAAAAAGTGGGATTATCTTGTTGTACAGGTTCTTTGTGTTTCCGGAATATATGACCGCGAAATGTATTGAAATTTTTAAAAACTAATCGACAGTGAAATGGACAAGGTATGTTTTGGCTATTTCGAAGATGATCTCCATAATGGATTAATAACTGTTTTTTGTTATCAAGCATCGTTGCACAATTATCTATCCTACATTTAATATTATATTTTAATTGATTTGTATAACGGGTAACTTTGGCTTTACTATGACTTCTATAGACGTTTTATGCGACTTAAAAGAATTGAAATTTTTAAAAATAAGATAGCAACAATTACGGTAACACTTATAAAGAGCCCCAATCTGATTTTTATGAATCTGTAAATGTTTTTCATAATCCGATAAGTTACTAGAAACAAAACCGCAATTCTCTGTCATGCATTCTTGAGACATCTTTTAGTTTATAATAATAATCGAAAAATATATTAAAATTTAAAATATATTAAATTATATTTTAACTCACCTTGGTAAGCGTCTCTGACCTGCGCGACACACACGATGAAATTGCACTTTTGTATGCCTGGAAATAGAATAGAATTAATAACCATGTACCTATCATTGAGGCTTTTTGAAAATAAAAACAATGTACAATTTAAAACTTAGAAGGTTAAAATTTTCTAAAATTTGAAATATTGACTTAAAAGCGATTGTTATTTCAATTAAAACTACAACAAAATTAGTAACAAGTTGAAATAGTGTTTTAAGAACATACCTTTTAAAAACAGCACGATAATGAAACGTATCTGATCTACCAACACACACGACAAAGAAATTGACCAGTCCGATCCACTACAATTTTTTTAACCGCTCACGACCAAAAGATTATCTAGAGTCTAGACGAATTACCAAAAACACTTATTTCTGTTAATAAAATAAAAGATAATTAATAAAATGTTTGATATAAAAGTATAAAAAAAGATCAGTATTATATGCACTTTCAACTACAATCGCTTAGTGGTTTACATTACAATAATTCAATTAATTTTCGTCTTCAAAGTGATGCATTTTGAACACGGAAATTAATTGATCTAAATACACTACGAGTAAATACGCGACAGCAGTAAAAACACACTATATATTGAAATGCTTGGTATATTTACCAAAATTTTTATTGCAGAGTGTTAACCTCACTTTTTTAACAACTTGATACAAACAACAGAAATAAAGTTCACGTTTTTTCACTATTAACTATATAAATATGTTAATCACTATTAACATTTATATACCACTTACAACAAACCAAATTACACTTTTTTTAATTAGATACCTTAATAAACACCAAATTTTGCACTATAAGCTTCTTTCGTAACCGCAACCTGTGAAATGAAATTTTTTTCCTTACTGTTTTAATATTGCGTATTCTCTAATCTCCGTATAAAAAACTCTCCAAAATACTCTCACAAATGAAAATTACATGATGAAATATGTAATTTTCTCAGTAAAAGACGTAAAGTTACATAGGATACTTAAAATTACGTAATAATAATATTTGTTTGTGCGTATAGTAGAGCAAATGTGAGTATATTCTATGTAAGTAGTTATTTTACATACAGTGTTACTGAATAATAAATGTTTTATTTTAAAATCAAATATTTTACATAATTTATGTAAATATTTTACTATACAAATTACGGAAATGTACATAAACCACTTAATTATTTTTTACTGTGAAGCAGATCATTAATATAAATGGAGAAAAGCAAAGGCCCCAAAATAGAACCCTGAGGCACCCCGTCAAATACTCCTCGAATACTCGATTGAGCTTCTCCATGCTTTACGAAATGTTTGCGGTCGCTCAAATAAGAATGAAGCAACATAATAGAAGAATTCGAAAATGTATAATACAAATGTAACTTCTGAAGCAAGTGGATATGGTTAACACAATCAAAAGCTTTAGAAAAGTCTAAAAGGAGTAAAATACCAAATGAATGGCCCTTGTCCAGAATAGTTGATAGATCATCAACTATATGCACCAGTGCAGTGGTAGTGCTATGACCAGGTTTGTATCCTGATTGAAATTTGCTTAGAAAATCAAACCGGATAAGGTGTTCGGTAATTTGGAGTTGAATAATTTTCTCTAGTACCTTTGATAACGCCGGTAAAATACTTATCGGACGAATATCACCAATACCAGAAACCACATCCTTTTTAGGCAGGGGAATGATAGAAGCAACCTTCCACAAATCAGGAAACACCGATTTCGTTAAACATTGGTTAATAATAAATGTGATATGAGGCAGAAATAATTCAATAAACAATTTAAGTACTTTAAAGTTTATATTATCATATGCCATTAGATCCGATTTAACAGCACGAATCGCATTCAGCAACATAAGCTCATCGACACAATCAAATACAAACGCGTAGCTTACCGAACTAATAAAATTAGAATTAGGTAAAGGTAAAACACCAACAGAATCACTAAACTTACAAATTCCATTCAAAATTTCTTCGGCAGAAAACATAATGACTGCCTCATTTGATGTACCTAAAACTCCAAGCTTTTTTAAATTGACCCACGTTCTTTTAGAATTGCATACATTCCCAAAATAGAATGAATGCTTAGCGTCATTAATGCATTTGTTGGTTTTATTTCTATAGTACTTAAAGGAAGCCAAATCATGCTCCAATCCATATTTTTTATATTTTTTATAAACCAATTATAAATTTATAACCATTAAATCCAAAATATAAGCATTTAACCACGGAGCAGTAGGACACCTATTTAAAACTCTCTTACGAGGCACACAGATATTATCCAACTGTAAAAGGTTTAAGTTGAATTCCTCAACCATATCATTCACATCCGCATAAAAACGAAAATTCAACTAATCCAACGAAAAGAAACAACTTACAAAACTCTCACGTTCAATCGCTTTAACATCAGCAACTACGGTATAGGAAATTTTATCCCTGACTCGACAGAATTTATAGCATGCAAAAACCGAGTCGTGATCAGAAATAGCAGGAACAGCATGTTGCCCAAAAGAAACAATATTATGCCTAACAGGCTCATACAAAATGATCAAATCCAACAAGCAGTTATCTAATCTAGTCGGTTTAAAAGGTAAATAATATAAATTGTACAAACTCAACCAATCACTAAGTTTATTGTTAGTCAACATGTTAAAATTAAAATCACCGCAGCAAATAACTTTTACATACTGAAACACATATTGAGAAAAAATTATTTGTAAATTATTAATATCCTCCGTACAAGCCGGAGGCGGGTTATAAACAATCAAAATAAGAATTTTTCCAAACCGTCCAATAAGTTCAGATGCCAAAATTTCAACTTTTCCAAATGTGCCAGAAAATAATTTACAGACTTTTAAAGTATCCCTGAAATAAATACCAACCCCACCCCATCGTGTATTATTTATACGATCGAAACGTATTAATTTATAATTATTAATATGGAGTGACTTGTCTGAAATTTTACCGTTAAGTAGAGTTTCCGTTAACGCAAGAAAATCAAATTTGTAAACATCCAACAGTATAGTAATGTCATTAAAATGTTTAACTAAACTACGAACATTTAGATGATCAAACCATAAACAAGAACTGGCACTAACCTGCAGACTATCACCTGGAACAGCCTTACCACCGTTTGAAGTACAATCTAAAAACCTTGTGGATTGGGTTGGCGTAGCCCTAAAAAAGGATGACTCTTAGGTATATTTGGGAATTCCTTCACTAGAACACCAGCTGGCCAAGAAGTTGGATCCATCAATTTGTCAAACATAGTAACAGAAATTTTTATTTTAAATGATGAGTAATCCTGTTTGAAATTATCCTTTAATTTTGGTGTAAAGCGATGAACAAATACTTCCGACAAATTGAAATTGTCTAGCAAATATTGCCTGATATTTGCTTCAGTAACATCCGGGTGAAGTCTGGAGACAAAAATCTGTTTTCGAGGCTCCACAGCACGTAAGGTAACACCGCTACCAGTGCCAATAATATGGTTGCTCATAACAGTTTTTGAAATTGAAGATGTTGACTGCTGGGCTGGAGTATTCATGCTCGCGGGAGCACTAATAATTTTCTTGCGTAAATCCATTGTAACAGGCTGATTTGTCGTCAATGAGTTAATGCCAGGTAGAGGATAACCAACTGGCAAACCATTTGATTCCGTAACATCTGAAGCAGGTTGACATTCCGGTGAAGAAACATTAGGTAGAGGATAACCAACTGGCAAACCATTTGATTCAGCAAGATCTGAAGCAGGTTGACATTCCAGTGAAGACACATTAGGAACCGCTAATACTGATTTCGGTAACGCTGCACTAGATTGGCATAAATCAGTCTCCAATTCATAATCCACTTCTGGTTGCACTTTCTTTAAAGGAATCAAAGATGATTCAAGATTTTTCACAATTCTTTTTATATCACTAATGTTATTGACATGCATTTTATATACGTCATTACAATTATCACAAAACCAACATAAATTTTTAGAACTTCTTATACAGTCAAATGCTGCTTTTTTTATTCCCACACATTTGTAGTGTGCCACATTTGAACAAAAACCACTACAAACTAAACCATTTTCGTTTATGTTTGTTTCACAAATCATACAATTGATGGAACTCATCTTATGTAAACCGTTCATATACACACACAACTAACAAAAACTTAAACCAAACTATATATTACTACGTTTCCATGACGGAGTTAACCGGGATTAACGTGGATTATCTGATCATGGAAACATGTCGAGTTTAGGATTTTCGTTAAGTTTACTAATCCATCTTAACTCAACGAAAGTAGTAGGGTTAGAAGGGATTCTATCTGTCAAAAGCGAAAAAAACAATTATATCAATTCCAAATGGCATTGCGAGTATTCTTGTCTCTCTGTACTACTTTATAAATCACAAAAAATCACAGTTAATATTAAATTTAAAAATTTCCACCAAACAAATCAAATTTCTAAAAGTGATTTTAAATTGTTGTGAAATGTTAAATTTCACTAGAATTTATAATTGCATGGAAACGATATGGATTAGCGCCGCCATGTTATTAACTCAACGAAACTCTTAAATCGGGTTAACTCTGTCATGGAAACGTAGTATATATTAAATGTTAATAGATTAAAAATTTATTTATTTATTTATTTTTTTTTATTTTTTTATTTTTTTTTTTCACACAGCAAAAACATAAAACGTCAACTTAGTTCAAAAGCTACTACGATTAGTAGACGATAGTTACGATAGTTTTCAATAAATTTAATTAAAAAATAAATTAAAATCAGTGATAAACTAACCAATTCGTTTTCTACGCGACTTTTTAGACATGGAAATAAATTAACACATGATTTCGCTGCAACAGTTTGTTATTCTCTTGAAGGCTTAAATCCGAAGATTTCTAGAATGTAGTTGGCTAATATGGAAATTATTTTTCGCCTTTGATTTTCTGTTAAATATTTATTTTGCTCGTGTTCTGATAAAACGGTTAGTCCTAAAGGAGTGTTATCTTTAATGCCTAAATAAAAAAAATTATTTAGTATTAGTAAAATTTTTATATGCTTACAAAGGTTCTATTATTACATAGGAGGTTACCACAATCCCTGATCCTATAACCGCATTTGATTTTCGTAATATTCCATCATTTTGTATATCACGATATTGATGGTTTATTGAGTTACTATCGTCATCTATATATAGTTTTTTGTTTTAACTCTTAAAATAAAACTGGGATGTCGGTAATACTATTTTAGATAATCAATAAATATTTCTTCATTAACTTCAGCTCCGTGAATATTCTCAAAGTGGTCAAAGTCTTCAATTGAATGAATTGTATTTTGTAAAGCTGTATTAATCGAAAAAGTTAAAATGTAAAATTAAATATAACAAATTACGAGATTAGTGTTTCTGCTTGTATAACTAAAAATATTTTTTCATGAATGTATAATAATAGCTTACCCGATAAGACAAAATCCAGGTACAGCAATTCACTCATTTCATTTACACAGTATTTATTAATTTTTGAAATTTTAGGTTCACCGTTTATATCGAATGTAATAAATATATTTTCTTCGGAATTCATGTTGAACGAAATACAAATAAATAACAGTTTAAAATGTTTATTTTACTGCAAATAGTCGAATTTCGCTTAACATTCACGAACCATGAAAAACAGGTGCACGCGTTTACATTAATTTAACCCAATCAAAGTAAATTCACTTTGCTTTAATTTAAAGAATTTAATAAACTAATTGTATATTATTATACACTATTTTAATTTATATTGATTTCACGTCAAATTAATAAACTTAAATTCACTTTGAACTTATTATTAAATGTTATTATTGAAGTATTAGATAAATTAACGTCCACTCGAAAACAATATTACAATACTTATGTAAATTATTATATATTTGTAAAGAGGAACACGATATTTCCTGTTCTAATTATTTTAGATGAAATCGTATGAAATTTATAATGTTTTCGTATCAATGCATGATTTTTTGGTTTTTAGTTAACGGTAATTTTACATTTCGTATTATTTTTGTATATAATTTATATATTTTTCATATTAAAAGATATATGAATTTGAATAAGAACTATACTGTTAAGATTTAAAAAATTGTTTTATACGAAGTGGGCTTATACTTAATACGAATATTGTGTAACCTGAATTTATAAATTATTTCTTATGGTTTTTAGACAATAATATTATTAGATTTATGTGAAAGTCGATTTAAAGTTATTTGATTATTTTATAAATTCCAACGATAAATTGAATCTTATGAAAATTTAGACGAAAATCCGTATAAACAAGTTTTATAAAAAAAATTTATTATTTATTTTTTGGATAATTTTCAACCGTGATGGATGCATGTAGTGCTTGACTGAATGGTTAATATTCTAGACCTTTTGCGTAGTATATAATAATTAATTTAAACATCATTAACTGAGTAAATAAGTAGGTAATTTGAGCATTATTAATGTCCTTTTGCAAGATTTTTAGGAAATTGCCGATTGGTTGAATTTTTGATAGTATGGTTGAATATATAAAATATATATTTTTTCAGCTTTTATTTTTGAATCTAGTTGCAGTAGGTCAACCATTGATTGATTGTTTACAGGAGGGCCGTGGCTAATGGGGCAGGTGCTGTGAATTTGAATTGTAGCTTGGCAATTTGTAATTTTTTAACATTCCCATATAATTTTATTGTTGATGTTGAATTATTCATGAAGCTTAATATTATGGTTGAGGTTGGTATTGGTATTGAAGTGGGTGTTGGTATTGGTGTTCGTACTGGTGTTAATGTTCATACTTGTTGGTATAATTGTTAATGATAGTTTTGGTATTAGTATTCATATTGGTTAGTTAAAATGGTTTTAGTTTAAAACACTCCTAAGAAACTCGACCAAGATGGCAATGCATGAGATGACAGCACGATGGCCAGATGGTAGTTGGCTGAATGATTGTCAAACTATTAATGGGTATTCATTTGTGGTGCATAGGGATTGATCTAGAATTTATTTCAGAGATTCAAATTTATACTTAATTAATTTTAAAATAGTTATTGTAAGAATTAATGCATATTTAAAATTTTAAAATTTAGGAATGTCTTGAAGGACCTGAAACAACCTTATAGGAGTTGGAGCAGTAGATGAACTTTAAATTGTATTGTCTTGTGCTAAATAAATTATTAAAAATATATTACTAACAAATTTACTAACTATCAACTACTTAGGTGTCTGGAACCGGGTTGAGTCTTTGTTGCTAACATTCCTTTCCCATCCCTCGATTTTGTTATATGTAAAAAGGTGTACGACAGCGGCCTGGCCAGGGGCGGGTATCACAACTATTAGACCTATGTGGTTATCGATGTGGCGGCTTCCTTTACGGGGTGAAATATTGCTATGTTGGCTTCATGAAAAGCGGAGTATGATGGTAAGGGAGAGTTATGGTGTCGTGTTGCAACATGGGTATAGTGGTGTGGTATTCGAATTTATAATACTGGAGACTTGCTTAATGCTTGATCGTACATCGCAATCAATCAATCAATCCAGAGTCTTCATACTTTCGAAGTGAGGATCCAATGCTGTGAACATTCCAATAAGCACTTTGTCCTCTCGTCGTAACCCCCAACTATATAGGTACTCAGATGTCGACGTGTAACTTCTGTTCCAGAATATAGTTTTAGGTTTTAATGTTCAAAATCTTTGTATTGCTTTCAGTGGAGGATAGTTAAGGAAGGTAAATCAAAATCTCTTAAAACAAAAACTTAAAATAAAAAAGTTTTAAGAAAAGGGTTAAAAATTTTATTATTTTATCATATTTGTATCCTTTATGTATGTATAAAGGATCGGTATGGCTTAGAAGAATTTTTTTTTCTTTCTTGTAATAAAACTAAAAGAAAGTCAAAACGACCATAAGATAAAATTCTATATATCATATTCTCACACTTCCCATTGGACTTATAAATAAAATTAAAATGTATAGTGTTGTGTAGGATATAAAAATGGTACGGCCATTTTGGATTAAAAATAAATTTTATTATATCCTTTTATATTTTTTTGCTGGGTATATCATACAACAGTCTGTGTGTGCCTTGGATAGATATCCTAATAACTAGAAGCAACAAAAAAAACATATCGAGACGTAAAAATTATTTTCGACCAAACGAACACAAATAATATGTGTGTGTGTGTGTTTGTGTATGCACGAGGGACAATATAATGGTAATCCTATCCCTCCACCCTATATACCCATAGCTAAACTATAAAATCATCATCATATAAAATATCCTTTTCTGCTGCTACTGCTGGATATTTTATTAAATAGGATAAATGAAGTGACAAAATTTTATATTGTATGCTATATTCCTTTGGTATATGTGTGTGTTGTACTATATGCGATATGTACATACGTACTAAAAAAAAAAGGATTCAAGGATAATAATAAAAAATATTTGGAATATAATGTCCGGTTCAGTTATTTGGTTGGTTGAATGTTTTTCGAAAGATAACTTTTTTTATCCATTTTTCAATTGGAAAACGAGAAAAAAATGTTTTTATTTCTTTTTTATATTTTTTGATCCTGATGGTGGTGGATTGGTGGTGATATACACGGGTGGTTAAGGGAATTGTTTTTTTTGTTGAAATTTGATGTGTTTATTATAAAAAAAAAATAATAATAATTTAAATTTGATGATATTACAAAAAATTAATCAATATACGCCAGTTGAATGTACCACCATCATGGTCCTTTTTAAATTTTAATTGCAGTCGCAAGTTTCGGTTTACAATTTATGTTGTTATGATTATTATTCTTATTGTATTTTAAAAGGGTTACTCTTTTGTAATTGGAATTCAATTTCAACAGCTTCCTGGATATTAATTACGTTAAACTTGTGCGGTGATATACAGTGCTGGTAAAAAAAAATTGGGCAAACAAATTTATTGCAAATTGGAGTCTTTTTTGCTAAAATTACAAAACTTTTGAAAGCAATTGTTTTATTATTTCATTTTAAATACATGTATGATGTAATTTTTTGAAAAAAAAAAATTGACCTGCAATTTAGGGGCAAAACAACAAAAAATGCCAAAATATTCAAAATACGTTGATTGGTGTTAAAGTAATGTAATAAATTAAACACTTATTTTTTATTTTTTTGTTTCTTTTTTATTGATTTATAGAAGTTCAATCTTTCATATTAATATTTTGTTGGACCGCCTTTTGCTTTTATTACACCGGTACAACCCCGCAACTGATGTGCAAAAAAATAGGGCAAGCAATTATTTTTTTTTACGCCTACCGTTCTTGGCCGTCATTAGGGTGCAGATGTTTTATTGCCTGTAATTAATTGTTTGAGTATAAATAGTGCATATTCTGTAAGATTAAGTTATTCTGTAAGTGATCCTAGACAAATAAAGAATAAAGTGCAATTTTAGTTAAAAAAAATTGGAAAAGTTAGTGACCAGTGTAAAAGCCATATGTTGATTTTGGCGCGAGAAAATTTAACCACGCGTGAAATAGGTGAAAGATTAAACATTCCTAAAAGTACTGTCGCGTGGAATATCAAAAAAAAATCGAGAGATGGGCGGTACACAAAGAAAGAAAGGCTCTGGAAGGCCCAGAAAGACAACGCCAGTGGAAGATCGTTTTATACTATTACAAAGTCGTCGGAACCGTTTTAAAACTTCATCGGACATAAGACAGGATCTTGAGCGAGCAACGGGTAAAAAATTTTAGCCGGCTTAGTGAGAAAAAGACTTGTTAAAGCTGGTTTGAGAGCACTTAAACCAGTCCAGAAGCCTGAGTTCACATTACTAGTGAAAAAAAAACGTTTACTATGGGCCCAGGAGCATGTTAATTGGACTCCAGAGATGTGGAATGATTTGATTTTCTCCGATGAATCAAAATTCAAGCTGCATGTTTGAGATGGAAGAATTCTCGTAAGGAAAAAACCTGGCGAGAGACTTAGCAACGAATGTCTTTTAAGACTTCCACCGAAAAAAGAAGGAGTTATGGTCTGGGGATGCTTTTCTGGAAATGAAACCGGTCGATTGTACTTCCTCAGTTCCAGCGTTACAGCAGCTGTTTATCTGCAGGTCCTTCAGAACGAATTTGAGCGTTCTGCGTTAAAGCTTTTTGGCGAGACTTGCAAATTTATTTTTCAACAGGACATCGCTCCTTGCCATACCGCCAAAATTGTGAGTAATTCATTTTGAATTGTAGATAGACAAATTGGCTTTCAGATAAACATAAACAATTTGTTAAAAACTTGTTTTTTTTCTTATCTCTTCATTTAAAGGTAAAAAAGTACTTCGAAGAAAAAAGTATCGATGTGTTGAGCTGGCCCCCGTATAGTCCAGACTTAAATCCAATTGAAAATATTTGGTCTATAATGAAGCTAGAAGTAGCAAGGAAGCGCCCAGAATCGATTGAAGCTTTAAAAAGTTTGTTGATGATTTGGGAATCCATATCTCCTGCGACTTTGAAAAATTTATCAAATTCAATGAATCGGAGGTGTATCGCTGAAATAAAAGCAAAAGGCGGTCCAACAAAATATTAATATTAAAGATTGAACTTCTATAAATCAATAAAAAACAAACAAAAAAATAAAAAATAAGTGTTTAATTTATTACATTACTTTAACACCAATCAAACGTATTTTGAATATTTTGGCATTTTTCGGTGTTTTGTCCCTAAATTGCAGGTCAATTTTTTTCAAAAAATTACGTCATACATGCATTTAAAATGAAATAATAAACCAATTGTTTTCAAAAGTTTTGTAATTTTAGCAAAAAAAGACTCCAATTTGCAATAAATTTGTTTGCCCAATTTTTTTTTACCAGCACTGTACATATTACATATGTTCCGTCTCCACCACACAAGAATATTTTTCTTTATTTTCTTAAATTTTCTGTTCTGGGACCACGAAACACTTCTATCGTGGTTTAAGGTTTTCCATTTTTTTAGATAAGCGAAGCTGACCACAAAGTGAAATAATCAATATGTTGACAAGAGCACATTGGTTTATTTTGCCAATAGTTTAGGGTGCAGGAATGACATCGCATTTTTTAAACCATGGTTTGATCTAGTTTGATGTTGAAGATGAGTCGTTTGGGATTATTGCTTCTCGGTTACAAAATACAGAATAGATTTCTTAGATTTTGACACTATATTTCTTAATTTGTTCACTGTTTGGATTACTATTTAATTTTAAATTCCTTATTCAAAGGTAGATATTAATTACAAAATTATATTATGGCTATAGGGACATAATCTTCATAGTTTATTAGCTTTACATTAACATTACAATAACAAAGTGTTTATAACAGAATGGAATAAATGGAGTTTGGCTGAAAACCAGCTTTCACTTATAATATCGAAATTTATCTTACATGCTCTAGTGTACCTGCTTGCGTCATAATTCCTGCAGTTCCGTCAAGTAGAGGAAATTTGTGTGGATAAGGTACCCACAAGTTAGATGTTGACAGACGCATTTTTTTTTTTATTTAATACTAGAAAGGAAGATTAGTTCATTGCTCAAACGTAGTACGATGTAGAATGGGGCTAAGGCACCCAAAACGTGGACTACCAATAGCTACTCGAAATGGAGGTGAAAACGGTATATTTTAGTTTGACTTATAACATGGCTACCCTAAGCTTTGGAATGGTAAATTTGACCGCTGGCCATAGTTGTTGCAGTTGCCATTAGTCCCTAATAGTTGTTAGAATCAGTAAAGACTGGCGGACGTTGTTCATGGAAAAGCTGGAAGTGTGGTTGACACCATATGTTCCCTTGCTGCCTCTTGCGAGGCTGTCAATAGACCGCCGTCCGTTCGGCACCCCGGAGTTAGTAATTAGGGTGAGGTCATATTTTCGTGTTTATTACTTTGTTGGTGAAAAAAAAAAATTGTTTGTAAAATTTGAACGTTATATAAATTATTTCTTGATTCTAAACAACAAAATTATTGTTTTCCTTATTTTCTTCTGTGGTGATGGCTCTGGTCTTAGATGACCTCTTGGGTTGCTGAAGAAATGGCCATATATTTAACCTCAGTGCTGGATAATTGTTGATAGTTGATGGTCGTTTACTGGACCAGTTAATAGCTGCATTTGATAATTTAAACAGGTACGTTTGTCCACGTCCGATGCCTAATCTGCGTCACTAAATCCATTATTTGAGTAATCATCAGTCTTTTCATACCGAATTTTATAATTAATTGTACAATGTACATATCGGAGTGTTCTTTTCACGGCCTTCCAATGCGCACTACCGAAATTTGAATTGAAACGACTTACATCATTTACTGCAAAGTTTATGTGTGGTATCGTACATTGTGTAAGAAATTGTAAGCAGCCCACAGCTTTTTGATACGGTACGTTGTGTAATTTCTCTTCTATGCCATCTGACGTCATACTTATTGAAAGTTTTAGATTCAAGTCACTAGGTATACCAACTGCTTCCAATCTTTCACTCCGAAACGAGTTAATATTTCTTTGATGTACACTAAAAAAAACAATTCTGTTTTATTTACAAATTTTCCATCGTAAAACAAAATTTGTAAATATAACGAAGTTTTTGTTAAATTAACACCTGCTTTGTAAGGTTTTCATCGTAGATTTAATGAAGCATTCGTAAATAAAACAATTTTCAATTCGTAACTCCGATTTCAATGCAAATCCAGATTTACAGAAAAAATTAGTAATGTTTGCCCGTGAAATTGTAACATAATTTTACAAGTTTCTGTGTAAAAATAACGGAGCGTACTTATCCACTTTTTCATTTTGCAAATAATTCTGTTATTTTTATGAACTTTGCATCGTGAAACACAATTTGTAAATTTAACAACATTTTCGTTAAATTAGCACCTACTTTGTAGGGTGTGGATTGCATAATTAGTGGATAATTCGTAAATCGAACAAATTTCTTTTCGTATTCTCAATTTCTGTGCAAAGCCAAACTTACAATGAAATTTAAGTAATATTTTATGTAATTTATCCTTTTAGAACAGAAAATGTTTATCAATTGTAAAAAAGAAGTGCGGACAATTTTACAAATTCGCTTAAATAAATCCCAGTAATCCCCCTATTTTAAGTTTATAAAATTCTAAAAATTACCTTTAATAATCAAATTTTTTTAAACTTTAATATACCAAACAAATTCTGCACAAATATTCATCATTTTTACTAAATACCATATATCTTTGAAAAAAATTGTGCTAATAATAATACAGAATAATAACGTAGTTTTGCATGAGAATATCCATTTTATGCATCGTGTTGCATGAGAATATCCGTTTTATGGTCGTAGCTCCCTGATGAGTAGACCATACTTTTCAGTACGAAACCAAACTACCAACAGAAAGAACTCATGAAGGGTTCTCATTTTTGCAGAGTGGTACATTGGTATAACTCTTTGGGCCTTCAGCCAAAATTACGGGGAGGGGGAAGATATTTCTACTTTTTTCGGTAGATATATTAAGAGCGATTGGTCTCTGTATTTTTCTGATTTACCAAATCGAAAATATTTGGGATTGCCAAGAACAATTAATATATTTGTCCATAAAAAATGCCGAAAAATCAAACTGATTACCTACAGACAAATTAAATTCTTAAAAAATATACATATTATTCATAATAAATAAATAATTTTTTGGATTATTTTTCATAAATTTTACTCTCAAATATTGGAAATATTGTTTTATTGTAAACAAACAATCCGAAATACCATCTGGTGGTATGTAGTGATAACTAAATTGATACACCATCTATCAAACATTTTCTGAACTAAATCATATTACCAACACTACGCTACTTTAAATTGTGTTCGTCTGCCATTCGTGCATTTTTAACGAAATTTAGTGTTAACTGATGCTCAAATTGAGGTGTTCTCGTGCGCTCAATTTGACCGCTAAATTAGCGCTTTTCGAGCACTCAATCATACAACTGGGTAATATTTGTTTGTTATTTTTACGAATATTTTCGTTATTAACCCAGTTGTATGATTGAGTGCTCGAAAAGCGCTAATTTAGCGGTCAAATTGAGCGCTCGAGAACACCTCAATTTGAGCATCAGTTTACACTAAATTTCGTTAAAAATGCACGAATGACAGACGAACACAATTGAAAGTAGCGTAAAGTAGTGTTGGTAATACGATTTAGTTCAGAAATTGTTTGATAGATGGTGTGTCAATTTAGTTATCACTACGAGTACATACCACCATATGGTGTTTCGGATTTTTTGTTTACAATAAAACAATATTTCCAATATTTGAGAGTAAAATTTATGAAAAATAATCAAAAAAATTATTTATTTACTGTGCATAATATATGACATAATATTGTGCATAATGTATGACATGTGCATAATTAAATTCAATGTATTTTTTTTTTGTTTGGTTAATCAAAAACGCACTACGCACATCAGTGTTTAGAAAATCCAAATTGGAATGATAATGAAACAAGAAAAAAACAAACAGATTGATTTAGTTTCGCTATTTTTCACCAGGAGCGTGCGCGATTTTTTATACAGTGATCAAACTGAGTGCTCGAAAAGCGCTAGGATAGCGATCAAACTGAGCAGTTATAATTGCATAAACACATTTGAAATACCGAACATTTTTTTATACTTTTATACGTCTGTTTCATGGTTTTTGTATGCCTTCTCACACAAAAATCTTCGGTCGCTCAGTCAAAGTACAACTGGGAAAACAAAGTCTTCGTTAATTTTACGAAATTGTATCGTAAAATTAGTTCCACTGATCGTAGATCGTAAAAGAATTATTTTAGACGTTGGCATTGATAGACAACATTTGAAATACTTGCAAGACAAGCATGTGTGCCAACTTTTTGCGCCATCAGAATTGGGAAAAAGGATTATGTTTGAAAATCATCTTACTATCTGGCAAAAGCGACAACAGTCAACGGATGCTGAAATTGCCAAAACAAATTGTTCATAAGGTACATGTTTCACGCCATCATCGCCTTCTATATTTAAAACAAGTTTTGTTATTTTAAAATAATATTTTTTATTTACAATTATAGTCAGTCACCTCCATCCTTAGTAGAAATGATTGCGGTATCCAGATTATAAAATTTATGATGGAAAAGTTAATTTATTGGACAGGAGCCAGTAGCGAGATATGATATGCAATATAGACTTTTACTTAAGAGACTTTTACTTAAAGGAGAAAAAAATGAAACCTTCAACAAAGCAAATAAAATTAATAGCAGAAGAAATTGTTACCGACCAAACGGCGCAGTGGTTAAAGCTGCGGCGTTTGGATCGGGGGTGGTACCGGGTTCGAATCCCGATAGGGGCAGGATGCAAAAGGGATTTTTCATCATCTGATTACGATCGGTGATGAAGATGAACACGTCTATGACCCCCTGTTGAGAGTGCAGAATCCATGGGCCGACCCACCTTTCATGTCAGCACTATAGGTTGGCATGAAGCAATGCAATGTGCAGGTGGTTTATACAAAACGGGTCTATGGCCGTACGTCCTCGATTTGGCTAGTACTGCGTAAAATAGGACGGTAAAAGTAAACTGTGAAAGAGTTTGGAGTGCCTTGAGCCCCAGAACAGATTGCAGAGATTAAAAGTAAAAAAAAAATAAAGAAATTGTCAATAGCAGAATGTATGATGTATCAATAGCAGAATAAAAAAAATGGTTACAATTTTTTTAGAAATAAATAATAAAAACTGAATTTGTTTTAAAGTAGTATTTAGTTTTGTTTATTTCACAACTAGAATCGTAAACTTTATAATCCCGCTATGTTAATTCAACGAACATGTTTGGTAAATTCTACAATAACCTTCGGTAATATCCT
Organism: Tipula vernalis; assembly: GCA_958295665.1. Lineage (NCBI taxonomy): Eukaryota > Metazoa > Arthropoda > Insecta > Diptera > Tipulidae > Tipula > Tipula vernalis. Next base: position 136,471,373 of record OY282559.1, read on the forward strand.
AGGAAAATTTGTTAATAATACAAATACTTTTGTTAATATCACAAAGCAGCTTCGTAAATTTACAAGTCCCCTTGTTAAATCAACGACCGTAATCTGTAAATATTACGCTAATCTTCGTAAGAACTCCCCAAAAAATGGTAAAGAGTACAAATATTTTTGTAATTTCGTTAACTAATTTCGTAAATTTTACAACTCGCTTTGATAACTGCACGGAAAGTTTTATAAATTTAACAACGAAATTTGTAAATGATATACAAATACTTCCGTAAAACCAAATTTACTTTACATTAATACTTTGTAAATACGATATGTTTTGTACGAGTTTTTACGAAGCACGAGGAGATATTTTACAAAATATATGAAAATTCCCGGTAATTATAAATGGTTGTAAAATTAACGAATCAAAAAATGTTTTATTAACAAATTGCAGCGTTGGCTGAAAACGAACAATTTTTTTTTGTTAATTTAACCAGTGTTTTTTTGTTAAAATCACCGGATTTTTTTTTGAGTGTACGAGGATTGGTCAAACACAATGCTGTTTTCATTTTGATGTATACGAATATGCACGCATTTCATGGCAGTACATATATGTTTCAGCTTGAATTGCATGCATAAAAATGCTCAAGCTTGATTAAATCTGCTTCATTTTTCCAGAACATCATTAAGTCATTTACATAAAAAGCTACTATCAAATTTAATTCTTGATTAAAATAAATGCACGAATCGAATTCGGATTTTACTAAACCAAATTCCTTTAATGCAGTTTCTAGTTTAATATTCCGCCGGCATCCAGCTTGTTTGAGTCCCTACACGGCTCGATTCAGTTTACATGCTCTATTCGTTCCATCATTAAAACTTTCCGGTTGCTCAATATACACATCTGCATCAATGTCGCCTTTTAAGAACGCGATGACAGCGTCCATTTGATGTATTTTGAAACCATTTTCAACTGCCAAAGTTTCATTATATTCTAAACCATATTTCCGTGAGAAACCTTTCACAACCAAGCGGGCTTTGTATCGCGTTACATTGCCATCATTGTAGAATTTGCGTTTGAATACCCATTTCGTTTTAATCGCGTTTCTTCCAGGAGGTTGAAGAATCATCACGACTACACTCCCATTTTGAAGAATCATCACATGCTGCAGCTTCTTGCACTGTTTGAGGATCAAAATCATTAATATTAATTAATGAAAAATATCTTACATAATCATTCAGTTCTCGAGGCTTTGGTTCACGCGTATATCTTCCCAATACGATTCCAGGTATCGCAACATTTCCATAAGGTTAATAATCTCGATCATCAACATTATCAACTTCACCAGTGTCAATCAAAGTAACCTCAGTTTCAAACGACGAACCTTTAGGCTTCTCTTAATCTCTCACTTCAGCTGGACTCACATTGTCATCAATAACTTCACCATCGAATCACAATTTTGCTCATGAAAAAGAATATCTCTACTTATTACCAGTTGTTTCGTTTTTGGATCAATGCAACGAAAATCTTTTGTATTTCTGTCATACCCATGAATATCATTTTTGGCGACTTCGAGTCGAACTTCTTCCACTTTTTTTTAGGAACATGTACCATGTACCATAACAACATTAACTTTGATGCTCGTCCATACCTCTTCAGGAGTTTTGTTCATAAAATATATGAAATTGTTCTGTCTATAATATAGGCTGCCATGGCAAACGCTTCGGCCCCAAAAAATTTTGGTCTAAATCAGGATCAAAAATCATACACCTTGAATGTTCCACAATTGTTCGGTTCATTTTCTCTACGAGACCATTTTGTTGAGGATTGTACACATTTGTAAATTGATGCTGTATACCGTGTTGTCTAAGGAAACCGTCAAACCCTTTGGAACAATATTCAGTGCCATTATCAGTTTTGAATTTCTTTATTTTGCGACCAGTCTGACTTTCTACGTACGATTTGAAATTAACAAATGATTCAAAAACTTGAGATTTGGACGATAAAAAAATAGATAAATAGTTTCCTTGAACAATCATCGATGAATGATAAAAAGAATTTTGCCCCACCAATTGAATTTGTCTCCGCCGGATCACAGACAATCAGACATCTGAGTGGATTAAATCAAGCAGGTTATCTGAACGCTTACCACTAAGCTTGAAAGGGAGGCGCGATTGCTTGCCCATTGCCCAAACTTCATATTTTATGATTTCATTATTTTCGAACACCATTCCTTCGTGTTTTGTAATTTACATGAACCAAAACGTCTGTGCCATATTAATGCTCTACTTTCTTTTGATTTTGAAAACATACATTTATCACTGGAGGTTGAAATCTTGTGTACACCACTCCTGTGACTGGCATCGTGCAAACAAATCACCATTTTTGTCATAAATTTTACCACCTTCACTATCAAATACAATTTTATTTCCTTTTTCAACAATTTTACTGACCGATTAAAGATTAGTAGACAGATCAGGTAAGACTTATTCTACTAGTATTGTTTCATTTTGCATTAACAGGACAGTTTCACCAGCAAATTTCACTGACATCTTCATATCATTTGCTGCTACTATTTCAACAGCTTCAGTTCGTCTTTGTGATTCGACGCACCACTGTCTAAAAATCAGTCGGATGATTTTGATTGCGAGAATAAAGATAAGCCAAATGCTCTTTTAGCCGATTCACTTTTATTGCTTTTAACTTTATCCTACGACGATGACTCCTGCTTCTCTTTGATCTTTTTACTTTTAAAACTCTCGTGATTTTTACCACCACATTCATAACAAATTATACTTCCAGTATGACGATTTTTATAATTCGGTGAATTTTTTACATTGTATTTACTGAAAAACGCATTGGTTCCGTTTGACTTTGATACGTACTCTGTGTGAAGTAATTTCATTTTAATGTGATCTGCATTGATGGTTTCACTTGTCTCAAAACTCAGAATAGGAGGTTTATATTTATTTGGTGTAGGAGGTTTATTTTCATTCAAACCTGCCAACATAATTGCAGCCAACCAGTCATAGTATATTTTGAATTCAATGCTATTTGATTTGCACGAAATTGAGGTTATCTCGTCAATGTAATTTTGCATGTTTTCACAATTTTCTAAACGAATTGAAGTCAGGGTTCGCAATAAAGTAATTTTTCTTAATAATCTACGGTCTTCTTACAAATTTTTGAATTTTTCCCATATTTCATGGGCTGAATTACAATTAAGAATGTGAACAGAAAGTTCCGGTTACACACTCAGAGCCAACGTCGATTTTGATTTACGTAACATGTCCTCATTATTTTAATCTTTCATTTTATCATCATCTTGAGACTTCTTAAGGACACTTATGCCATTTTTTCATATCGATTTATTGTAAAGGACCTAATGTGATTGAAATTTTCTGCCTTTTGCGTTTAGAATTGGATACAAATTTTTAATTTAAATTAAACTTTTTTGGTTGGGTTCGGATAATTTTTTGAAATCAATTAAGATGATTTTTGATTTTGATTTATTTTGAAAACTGCTAAAATTAATAGGACATTTTATAAATAAAATTTTACTACATTTGTTAAACGAACTTTTTAAATGAAATTCAACACGTTTTTTAGGTCGACATTTTAAACATAATAACAGTTGAAGAACTATGTTCCCTCTAGTAGTGCTGTGCCACTTGAAAAGTAACTAACTAGAAATTTTTAATCTTTTTTCTTATAACAATCGCTTGTCACTTTTGAATCAACTGAGGATAAGAACAATTTTTATTTGTTCAAATATTACGTTACGGTTTTGGTTATTGGACACAATCAATGGGTTGTGGCACAACAAGGGGAACGAAGGCTCTACTCAATGAATAACAGCATAATTGATACTAACAAATACATGAAGCGTTCAGTTAGATTAAGGGAGAAGTCCATTTCGTTGAAGGAATGGAAAATTTTACGATTATTTTGGTTTTGCCACTTTCTCATTGCGATATTTATTTTTATTTGAAAATTGAAATTACTATCGTATCGGATGTTATTCCTTTGTCAAATTTCAAACAAACGCTAACTAAACCTAAATTAAAAAATTATTTTTATATCCTATTTTTGTGCCTACGTAACTAATGAATCTCTTATCCCCTTTATTTTATATACTCTAATCATTTATTTATAAAAGAAGGTGGTTACCGCCTTTCTTCGACCATCTGGTGTGTGGGACTTCCAATGAGGTGATACATTTTGTTGCGGTCAATATTTTCGTTTAAGGGCTTGTACCGTTCCTTGTACATTTCGAGTTCTTCTAATTTATTCATTAGTGGTCGTTTACTGTGATTTTGTTTTGATGCCAGTGTAATTATGTTTTTCTGACATCAAGATTGTGCATATTTCGAGTCAATTTATAGTTTTCCGATTTATTTTATATGTTCTGCAAATTTGACTTTGAAACTTCTACCAGTTTGCCCTATATAAAATATGGTAAACATGTATTCTTGTAGATTCCGGTCTCTATGGGTGTGTTTATATTACGTTGTTTGAGTCGATTCCCTAATTGGTCGTTTGTTTTAAATACCATCGTGTATCAATTTTTTTAAAAACCTTTCGTTATGATTTTCTCCTTTTTGTCATTTTGCTTGTTTAACCTGGTCATCATATTCTGTTGTTTCTTCCAAACTTACATATCGTTCATTTTGTCAATTAAGTCCATGTTACTTTGCTAGTACCGGATTATTGGGTTTTTGTTGTTCGTTCGTTAGAGGATTTCCAATTGCAAGTACATCAGTCTGTGAATAGAATTTATTGTTGTGTTGAAAATAATTTTCTTCGGTTATTGTTATGATTAGAGTGATATTTAGTTTGGTTCGATTCTTGATTCCGTTTTTCTATAACAGTTTCTTGAGTTGATGTGTTTGTATATAATGTTGTTTATATCGAATGATACCAATTTCGCTGTAGGCGTAATATCCATTGATTCTATTTTGTTTATTGGTTCGATGTTATTTCTGAGTGAATGATTGTCGATACATTGAATCCAAAATCCTCATTTTGTGATTACAAGCCTAAATGGAAATAAGTAAGTGTGTTCCATGAACGGAGCATACATGAAAAACTTAAAAAAATTATTTTATGCGGATTTTTTGGACATAATTTTTCCAAATTTGCAGCAAAACACTTCGCTTAAAATTAGGGAGAGAGCTAATTACGACATATCTACCAAAAAATGTCCTGCCGCAATCATTACAGTTATTCAACGATGTTTGTGATGGACGTCAATCTCCTACAACTTGTCATCCATTTTGTCGTATTAATTGGCTACTTATTTAAGAAATTTCTGCAAATATTTAAATTTGGCTTAATTTAATTCGGTGGATAAAAGTAGTGATAACGTGAAAGTGAATAACTAATAAAAATGTCGCAACTTACATCTTTAAAGAAAAGGCGTGCTAGCATTAAGGGTAACGTCACCAAATTGTTGAACTATATAAAAAACATAGACGATGCAACACGTGTAGAAGACATCAAAGCGCGATTAAACCATATGGAAAAACTAAGAGAACGGTTTAACAATATCGAGGATAAGATAGTAGAGTTAGATGTAAATGAAGAAATAGATCCTGACTTCGAGGAAAACTACTACACGGCCGCTGTAGGTTTAAACCATGCGTTAAGAGTGAATTTCGGGAATGAATTTTTGACAGGCAACTATAAAGAAGTGAAACTACCCAAAATTACAATACCCGTATTCAATGGAGATAATGCAGAATGGCAGTTCTTCTTTGATTTGTTCTGCTCTACCATCCATGATAACTCTAAGCTGACAGCATCACAAAAGCTACAATATTTAAAGGGATCGCTGGAAGGTGAAGCAGCAGGGTTATTAAAGCATTTCAACGTTACCGACGCGAATTACATTGAGGCATTGAAGAAATTGAAAAAACGGTATGATCGCAGAAAACACACTATCTACGCATTTATTAGAAACTTTATGAGTCAACCAACAGTGAGTCAACCAAATAGCACAAACATCCGTCGGCTTCTAGACGCTTCAGACGAAATAATACATGGCCTCAAAGCATTAGGGGAAGAAGCAGAAACGAGAGAGGGGACCATTATTTTATGGGCCCAAGTTTCAGCAGACAATAATCTTCCAACATTGAAACAATTTTTCGAGTTCCTTGTCAAGCGAATCGATGCACTAGAATCCATAAAAACTTCAAACAAACGTCCACAGTTACAATGGAACCGGCCAAAACCCAAAGTAAAAGGTCATGCCACTGCAATTTCTGAAGCTCCACCATGTACCGTATGTCCTGAACCAAAACCCAAGCTATTCGAATGTGACAAATTTAAAGAAATGCGGTTAAACAAAAGAAGATAATTATTGAAAAAGGAGTCTACAATTGTAAATCAAAATTTAGATGTAAACACTGCAACAGGAAACATCATAGTTTAGTTCATCAGAATGTATCAGTCACAGTAGAATCTATCGCTGTTGTGATAAACACCCAATGCATCCAACCAGACACAATCCGCAAAGAAATCAATATAATAAACGGTACTTCACTCGACACAGTAAACGAAAAACCACTGTGCGGAGCATTGTTAGACTCAGGATCTCAATGCTCATTCATCACCGAAAGTTGTGTTCAAAGGTTAAAATTAAAAAGAAAAAATGCCAAATTTGCTGTAACAGGCGTTTCAGCATCACTAGCAGTATCACAGAGGAAGAAAAGTAATCCATGTTTTCAAATTGAAGTATTTATCCTATCAAAACAAACCGCCAAACAAGCAGCCACTTCTGAATTCAGCGATATCAGGTCGCTTCAGGAATATGAATTGACAGATACTTACTTCTATAAAGGAGGAGAGATAGACATTATTATTGGTGTAGACACCTTTTTCGAAGTACTTAACTGAAGGAAAAATTGTAACGAAGAACAACCTTATCATACAAAATACATCATTAGGCTGGATAGTGGTGGACTAAACAAAAGAAGCTAAATCAAGACAATTCATTACAGTCAGTTTATGCGTTCCAGAAAACCGCCTAGAAAGCTTATTAAGAAGGTTTTGGGAAATAGAAACTGTTGAAGATCCACCTAATCAACTATCAAATGAAAAAGAATTCTGCGAGAAATATTTCGCAACCACAGACAACACCGGTCGATTCGAAGTACGCCTACCCTTTAAATTATCGCCATCCATGTTGGGAGATTCATTTTGTACAGTTTCATTTCATGTACAGAGTACATATCTTTGAGAAGTAATAAAGAAGCAATCCTCAACGAATACTACTTTCCACATCATGGCGTAAACAAAAATGCCAGTAGCACTACAAAATTAAGAGTTGCCTTTGATGGTTCCACTAAGTCGACCATATAAGTATCATTAAATGACTGTCTTGCAGTCGGTCCAACAATACAATCCACCTTATAAGACATCTTAATCCGTTTTCGGCTATATAAAATATCTTTCACAGCTGACATTGAGAAGATGTTAAGAAAGTCCTGTAGCAGAGGGCGACACAAGATTTCAACGAATAGTTTGGCGAGAAACAAGCAACAAAGGTAGGGACCACCTACCAGCTACAGACAGTCACCTACGGTACAGCAAGCGCAACATATTTGACCACTCGCGCACTATACGAAGCCACTGAAAAATTCAAAGAGATTTTCCCAGAAGCTGTAGCTAATCCATATCAAAAATAATATTAACGTAGATAGACGAAACGCTATACAAGAATCGTACCCGACCAAATAACCAAATTAGCGTCAAATGCCACCAAGATTTTGGGTCTACACTGGAACCCCAAAACCGACTGTTTTCAGTTTAGAGTTAACTTAAATCCTCAATCAACTACGATAAAACGGTAGATCCTGTCAGAAGCCAGTCGCCTGTTCGACCCTTTAGGATGGCTTGCTCCTGCAACAATTAAGGTTAAAATATTTTTCCAAACTTCATGGCTCAGAAATCTAAGACAGGCAATCTAAAAGCAGAATGGCGACATATTGGCACAATCTCAGGCAGCAAGTTAAAATTACAAGGGTTTTCAGATGCCTCCAAGTACGCGTATGCAGCAGCTGATTACATTGAAGTAATGAAATGTAATGGAGAGTCAATCTTGATGCTACTAACAGCAAAAACGAAAGTAGCACCTATAAAACAAATATCAATTCCACGTCTGGAATTATGTGGGGCATTGCCGTTAAGCAAACTGTTTATACCAATCAAACAAGCATTGTGTTGGATTGGCTTTCCACTCACCCTTCAAAATGGAACAGCTTCGTAGGTAATAGGGCAGGCGAGGTACTAAGATAACCCGGCAGATTATGCATCCAGGGGGAGTTCACCCAGAAAAATTGCAGGAAATCAACCTGTGGTGGAATGGTCCTACATGGTTATAGTTAACTGCAATAATTGGCCAACAGGTGTAAGAAGTCAATGTACCACGACCGAAGAAATACGAAATCAAGCATTACACGTTCAAATTCCACCACATAATGTAATAGATACTTCGATTGAAAATATATCTGGACATGTATTTCAGTCCAAAAAATGTGCTATGTGCGATGTGCGTTTCGTATACGTACACGGTGTATAATATAGTTTTTGCGATTGTTTTGTGTTAAATATTTTACTTGTGTTAGTCCATTTTTTTCATCGCAAGTATTAAAAATAATTGAATCGGGCGAAATCGGTTCAAATTTTTTGCTGCTTACATTCCCAAATTTCACAAGTCGCACATGCTTTTTTTATGGTGGGTTATGATTTTTGTTTTTTCTCGCCAGACTTTCTAAACTTGATAGGTCGTTAGTCTATCACCCATGCCTTAGTCCAAATTCATTCAGTTTGCTAGCTAAGGATGCAGAACACTTATGTCTATTAGATTTGCATAACTGTGTGAGTGCCCATTGCAACATTGAGTGCGGGACCTCTGTGAGTTCCAGCCAACCGTACTGTTGTAATTTTTTTTAAATTTAGAAAAGTAATACCTGCAACGACTTGTGTTAACCAAATATACCTTCACGCAATCCGAACTCTAACGTAGCGTTATCTGCTCTAATGTCTAAACTACAAATAATATAAATTGATAAATAAATATTCGGTACTCTTCTATTCGAAATAAGAAAGGAAGGGTATTCGCAACTATTTAGGAATAAATTATAATAAAATTCACGCTGATTCACAGGTTACCTGTGTGTAGATCGCACAGATTACCTGTGTCTTGATATCCAATATTAGTTAAAGTAATTTTTATTCATTAAAAGCCACAAAGCTGGCGTTTATGTGACGAGATAATTGATTATAAACACATAATCAGTTGTATACAAAACTTGCTTCGGGGGGTGAGAGATTGGCTCATATTTTTTACCCTGGTTTTTGCAAATATATGTTTTTAAAGCAAAAAATGGAAATTATGCACAAAATAAAAACCGAAAATAATTTTCTTTTTACTTTTACCAATTGACATTAAAAATTAAATAAAAAAACAACAAAAATTTTCAAAATTATTGTTAGAATAGTTCTATACCTACAAAAACTTGCTTTGAAACTATTCATTCCGGAATGAAAATATGCGGCATTGTTGTTGTAAAATTCCCAAAGTAAGACTACATCTATTTCGTATTGCTTTTCTATCCTTATGATAAATGTTTTTGCCAGCATACACATATATTTTACGAATACTATTACTTTCCGGTTCGCACTCGCACATCGCACATTTTTGGACTGAAATTCGCATCCAGGTTTCAGTAAAATATTTGGAATCCTAGCCTACGTACTACGATTTATACATAGAAAATTGAAACGACAACTAGAACTGCCATCTACACCATATATACTTACCGCAGAACTCCGAAAATCTTAATTTTACATCTTCCGCCACTTACAATCCAAACATTTTTCACATGAAATTAAATGCGTCGCATCAAATAAAGCATTACCAGCCTCAAGCAGTTCAAAATATCTAAGCCCCTTTCTAGATGAAAGAGGTATTTTACGAGTTGGTGGGAGAATACAAAACACCGCAATAAACTATGACGTTAATCATCTGCTTATTTTAACAGCAAAAGATAAACTGGTTGAAATAATCATAAAAGAACACGATATGTAAGATATCTGCATGCGGAGCACACATTAATGATAGCCATACTAAGGCATAAGTACTGGATAATTGGATGTAGAAATTTGATTAGAAAGATAATACCCAACTGTATAAAATGCACGAAGTATAGTGCACGCGAATTCAACCAAATAATGGGTGACTTACCAAATCCAAGAGTAACACTGATTAGACCATTCGATAAAAACCGTGTAGAATATGCAGGTCCAATTCAAACACATTCGATTATAGAGGAAGTACTAGAAGACTATTAAGAGCTACAATTGTATCTTCGTATGCTTGGTCACCAAGGCTGTTCATATCGAGCTTGTCTCCGACCTAACTACAGACGCCTACTTGAGAGTAACAACGGAACCAAACAGAACCAAACGGAACAAAACTCTAAAGGTGCTATCACACCAAGCGCGGCGCGTCGGCGGCCAATTTAAATAAATTTAAATACACGCTTTTTTGCTTATGTAGTGATAGGAAATCGTAGCTTAAACAAAAATAAAATTATTATTCATAAAACCATTTACAAACTTGATATTTTTAATAGAGAAATTACAATTTTAGTAAATGGTATAAAATGAAATTTTATCTGCCGCCACGAAACCCGGCGGCAAAAAAAAATCGTCGTTTATCGCTAGTTTATATTTTTACACAAACTACGATTTCCAATCACTACATAAGCAAAAAAACGTGTATTTAAATTTTCCGCCGACGTGTCGCGCTTGGTGTGATAGCACCTTAACACAATTTAAAAATTTTTATTGACAGATGAAATACACTTTAAATTCATTCCACCAAGCTCTCCACATTTTGGTGGCTTATGGGAGGCTACTGTAAGAAGCGTAAAATTCCATTAAAGTAGAGTAACTGATGGTCATATACTCACGATCGAGGAGATGACAACGCTACTAATTGAGATAGAAGCGATGCTGAACTCACGACCAATATGTGTACTCTCTACCGATGATCTGGATTACTTGACGCCAGCGCATTTCTTAATTGGCAGACCTACAACTCAATTGTCCAGCAAAGACCTTGTTGATGTCAAAATTTCAAAGTTATCCTGATGTCAAATGTTACACAAAATGAACCAGCAAATATGGCAAAGATGGCATCTGGAATATCTCACAAGCAAGTGGTTACTGGTGAAAGTCATGGAATTACACCCGGAAGCAGACGGCAATGTAAGAGTTGTTACCCTCAAAACACAAAAGGGTCAAATGAAGCGTTCAATCCACAAATTTTGTAGACTTCCAGTATGAATCAACCGATTCAAACCGGCCGGGATGTTAAAGACACAATCACTAAATATACCTAAAGCAAAATATAAAACAGTTTAATTTTAACGTTTTGAAGGTTTGTATAAGAGGAATAGAATGAGACGAAATGATTCTGAAGATAAATTTACCAGTAAAACGTATTATGCTACACTATATGCAATGTTTGTGGATATTCTAGGCAGCCACCAAATAGCTGGATTTACAGAGAATGTTAGCTTTTATGATTATTTTTGTAGATAATGTCTGTATGACAGAAAATCATTAAGAAATGTCGATGTCAATATTGATCTCAGGGCACCCGAAAATTATAATGCAGCACTTCAAAATTTGTTAATTTCTGGTATAGAAACTTAAGATGGCATAAAGAAAACTTCTTTGCTAAATGAATTAAAAAATTATCATGTCTGTGATCCTAGGCTACCGCCATGTATCGCTCATGACCTTTTTGAAGGTATAATGGTACATAATAACTGGCTTTCATCAGCATTGCGAAAACGATTTAAATTATCACTCGTCTTTCCAAAATCGATTTAAAACGAAATAAAATTCAAGGTAAAGCTTTCGAAGTTTGAAATATTTTAATCTTGATGCCGCATAACATGAATTGTTTTGTATATTATTTTGAAGACAGTATGTGGATGTTCTTTTCTTCGATGCGGTCGAAATGTGTCGTATAGTCTGTGCGCCAGAAGTTTCATTTACCGAAACAACATTACTCCTACAAGAGAGTTGCCCACTACTAAGCCTTAGTCCCAAACATTTTTACGTAACCGAAATATCCTGGTTTAATACGAATATTTGTGCCTCTAAGAAGCCTTTGAACTATAAGAAATACAAATTGTTTAAGACTAACATTTACAATTAAACCGTGGTATTTTTATTGGAGACGTATTGCAGAATCGTTTGCGTAGGTTCTCTAGGAAATCGAGCGCTATCTATCATGAATCGAAAAAAATGTTTCAGTCAAATCCTACGTGTTTTTAGCCGTTGAATCCGAATCTGCAATAAAATATAGGGGTTCATATTTTAGTTTCAAAGTTACCCTATCCACCCCACCTACAAGAAGGGAGGGGGGGCACTAATTTTAACAATAATATATTTACCCCACGGAATAATTAAATTTTTATCTTAATCATTTTTTTCGTAGGGTGCTTATTTTCCGAGATATTTGAGTGTATCAGGTTAAAAAAATCACCCGGTGTATTTATAAAAGTGGCCGTTTGTATGCATGTATAATACCATAATTGTATTGGTATAATGATTTAATTGTAATGGTATAATAGTATACTAACAATGGTATAATAGTAATGGTATAATAATAATAGTGTAATGGTATAATTTTGTAATGATATAATAGTACATTGGTATAAGTTTAACGGTATATTTGGAATGGTATAATAGTAATGGTATAATGACAATGGTAATGGTTTAATGGTTTAATGGTGTAATCGTGTAATGGTATAATGGTACAATGGTATAATTGTAATGGTATAATGGTAAAGGTATAAATATATATTACTAATACTAATGCTACAATAGAATAATTGTAATGGTATAATAGTAATAGTTTTTGACAATGGTATAATGGTAATCGTTTAATCGTGTAATGGTATAATGGTATAATTGTAATGGTATAATGGTTTAATTGTAATGGTATGATAGTAGAATAACAATGGTATAATAGTAATGGTATAATAATAATAATAATAATAAAATCCACCTGATTTAACTAAAAATTAAACAATTGTATCTATAATGTGATCAACTTTTGTTGAAACTCACTTTTTATTAACTTATTTTAATAATAAATTGGATTAAATCGAAACCATTTGCCTAAATATAATTTTGATTGCTTGAAGTTAATTTGTTAGTAATTAAACAAAATTAGAATTATTATTATTAACATTTTTGTTTAAATTTAACCAAGATATTTGAATATATTTTAAGTGTTCTTCAGCTATCCAAATCACTGAGCGTTTGGCACTGACTATCGTATTTACACAACAGAAAAAGTTTCCTAAAACATAAGATGTGTTTTTAGCTTTTCTTCATTTCAATTTTAAATTTCGAGAAACAAAACATTGTGGAAAAACTGAAATCTAAACGAGCAAAAAAGCATAAAAGAAAATTATCGTATTCTGGTTGGAAAAAAAATATAAGACTGCAATACTATTATGTGGTGGGCGTACATCCAAAAGAGTTTGGATGGCAACAAAAACATGGATCCTAGAGAATTTATTTATTAAAAACGAACCAAAAAAAAAAAAATGTCTGCAATATCCTCTGATGTAAGTACTTTTACTCGTGTACCATGGCGAAACATAAAAGAAAATAAATTCCCAATAAAAATGCGTTTCCTTTTATTTTCGCGGATTTGCCAGCGCAAAAAAAAAAATTGAATTCACAAAATTAGGAATTTTTTAATAACAATATATAAAACATGTACTTTGCTATTGTTAAAATATTAATAATATTTTATTTTTATATTGATACAAAATTGATAAAAATAACAAAATCTCTAGCTTTAGAAAAATGGGAAATTTTTTTTTAGTTTTTTTCCGAGAACACAACAAAAAAAAACCCAATGAAAATTGATTCTTGAATGTAATAATAAAATAATGTACCTGTGTGCATATATTAAATTATAAATATTTCCCTCTATTATTATTATTATTATTATTATAATGTATACAATTTTCTAAGATGATATACAAGAAACTTGATAAGAAATTGATCAATTTATTGGAAATTTTTCGATTTTTAAACGGCAAATTGAATGAAATTTTCCTATTATATTGTATTATGATCACAACAGCAACAACATCAAATTATGTAATTGCGAATTTATTAAACATTTTTTTTTTATTTTTGGCTTAGTTGATAATTTGAGATTACCTGAAAAAATGTCTGTGTGGTAAAACGGTAGAAAATTTTTTGTAGATTGAATGAAAACGGCACTTGTATTGATTCGATCAATTTGTTTTTTTTTTCTATAAATAAATTTGAATGATGTTAAATTTCTATTGTGGTTTGACATTACCTTAGCCTTCTAAGGTCCTCGCTTGCCTCTTAAACAGCTCTAATACATTATGAAGTTCATTTCTTTTGAATCCTCCTTACGCGTTCAGCTGCCTCACAATTTATTTAAAATTCTTTTTGAGAGCCTTCTGAATGACCGATGTTAATTTTTTCACTGAAAGTACGGATAGTGGTTTAATCGCTAGCAGTTTCAACACAAAATTAAATATTTACAGTCCAAAATTTAAAAAAAGTGTTTTAATTATGGATACAGTAAGCCTCTATATAAATTTATACGATGAAGTGCCGCCACATAATAGAAAGCAAACCCGAAAAGCGATAAGAAATATGTGCAATGACATATTCCAGTTATCAAACATCCAGTGATTTAAATATTTTTTTTTACGTGTTTTTTACAACACTGTTTTATTTTAGATTTATTAAAAACTTCAGGCTGAATAAAGCAGCATTCAAATACGTTCTCAAACAACTAAAATCGAGATTAACAACACTAATAAAATCGTCTTCTCTTACACCGGAATTCAATTTGACGGCTGCTTTACGTTTTTTGGCTGAAGGTGGATACCAGAACGGTGTTGGCCAAGATTGTTTCGTTGGGATGGCATAACCAACAGTCTTAGTAGTACTATCTGAGGTATTTCTAATTTTGGAAGAAGCGTATGGATATCGTTAAAGATGGGCGAGGAAGAGAAAACCGAAGCAAGTCTATATTTTCTTGCCAAAAGCAAAATCCCAAGTATCGTTATGTGTGTAGATGGTACTCATAAAAAAATCGCTAAGCCGACGGGTAATAATAGGCACCTATTCACAGTGTAGGCCGTAATGTAATCGAGCGCACAATAGGTGTTTGGAAGAACTGGTGCAGGTGCAATCTTGATTTCTTGGTGTAGCCCGGCATTTACACAATACACCGGAAAAATCAGTGAGGATTATTAATGTTGCAGCCGCCCTTCATAATATTCGAATCCACTTCAATGTACCGGATTTCGAGGACCTATTGATGAGAGGACCTATTCAAGATCAATTCCTAGAGGAGGTTGAAGTACCTGAACACAGTGATGTACAGTCGCAAGAAGAACGAAGATTTTCTATAGAGGCGAACGAATTTCGACATCAAGTTTTATTGAATTTCTAAATAATAAATATTTCCCGTTATTGATTAGTTCTTTTTGAAACTTCATTGCCGACATTCATTCATTTTCTATACGGCATATTCGATAATACATAAAACGTCAAAAGCGAATGAAACTCCCTCCGCAATTGATCCGGCGAGTTGTATAATCGACATGATTCTGTAGCGTTCGGTCGATGAAATTTATTCAACAAAAATCAAAAGTCCCAAAGTCAAATGATTTTTCTCAAATGTTCACTACCTTTGGATTATGTCGATGTCCCACGCATCATTTACCATTAATCGATCGGCTGCCAGAAACATCGGTATTTGTCGATCCCAATTGCGTTGTTGGTTTTTCTTCAACATTTGCTAGATATTGCTTCATTGGGCCCTTGAACCTTTACAATATACCGAATGCCTTTGAATGCAAAGGCGTCGTTCTTGCTTTATTTATACTGAGCATCTGGTAGTTATTGACCATGCCATGAGATAAAGTTGTTGCCTTCTGATTAGATAACAGATACTCCTTTTCTGGCCATTTTTGAAATAATCAATTATCCAAGGCTTTTTCGTGCGGGTTTTCGTCGGTCACATTTTTGGCACCTTGCTCCTATGTATTCTAGCTCTTTGGTGCCACTATCAACAATTTCTTCACTTTGCAATCCGTGCTTTCCCAAATTTGTTTAAAGCACGCATTCTATATATGGAGTGTATTCCCTGGAAAAAGTCTCCCTCCAAATGGGTTCAATGTAACGTGCCACTTTTTCTTCTGGATTCTTGAATTGCAGCAGCCACTGCAAAGCACCACGATCCGTCCTTAACTGGAATTTTGGGCCATAGAAGTATTTATAGAAATGCTTAACGCATACTGTTCTAGCCAACAATTCTGTCCATGTCACACAATAATTACGTTCCGGTTTTGATAATATTTTTCTGTGATAACTCCCCTCCTAAACCATAATTACTTGTATTTGTATCAAAAATAAATTTCAATTTTGTGGAGACTCTGCGAGAACTGATTCAATAGTTGCCTCTTTAGTTCCAAGATTACTTCTTCCTATTCATTCTTCCCTTGCACCCTTTTTGGGATTTTACTTTCGTTCTAAGCAGCTTACAAATACACGTGAGATGTGACTCATGTTAACACATGGAAATCTTTCGAATTTTCTGCTACCATCTAGGAATTTTAGTGCCGGCGACTCAGTGTTTATAGTTTGATTTAAACTCGGCACAGTTTCATTGACAGTTTGGTGGTAGCTTTTGCAATCTCATTCGTTCACTCACAAGCAAAAGTTCCTGTGCAAGTTACCTTAGGTGACAACATCAACACCCTGCAAATTTCTGAAATCAAATGAAAACACTCCATCGCTCATTGCCGATGTAAACTCCTGTTGCGATGCTCCTTCTTTTTGAAGTTACTTTTTAATTCCATCCGTGCCTTCATTCGTTTCACATAACTGTTGCGGTCTTGTTCCGGAATGGTTTTTGAAGCCTCCGCTGCTTCATATTTAAGGGCTACCATTTATGCTTGAAAATGTCGAGGGATGTTCTCCCGTCAAATGTCGGTGGCCTTAACTTAATCAAGCAAACGGTCCGAACTACATGCGTCATGGTTGCGTTTGCCTTCACCCTCGGTGACGGGATGGCGCAACAATCGTTTAGATTCGTAAAGTAAAAAAAATATTTCATTGTTCACTGTAATAGTTACTTAAACGAGTGTATCATGTACCGGAGCCGAAATCGATTTTATTCTGATTAGGAAAAGAATAATTAAGAAATTGTAAGATTTATAAAATTTATAGAAATTACGAAATTCAAAGAAATTGTTGAATTTACAAAATTTGTACAATTCTAAGAATTGAGGAAATTAATAGAAATTGTGGCATTTTTAAAATGAGTAAAATTTGAGTTTGTTGAATTTATAAACTCATAAAATTTACAAAATTTAAAGAAGTTTTTAAACTCACAGATATGAAAGAATGAATTTAAAGAAATTATGGAGTAGAATTTATAGAACTGACAGAGTTGAAATAATATAATAGACTAACAGAAACTAAAAAATTTACAGAATTTATAAAATTTAATAAATTTATTTTAAATTTTTGAATTTGAAGTTATATAATTTGAATTATAGAATTTATAAAATTTATAGGATATGAAAAGTTTATAAAATTTACAGAATTTATCGAATTTACTAGAATTATGGCATTCATAGAATTTAAAGAACTTACTGAATTCCTATACTTTAAGGAATTTATAGAGAATTTTCGAGTTTCGCAGAATTTAAAGATATCATGGAATTTTTATAATAAGTCAAATTTGAGTTTGTTAAATCTGCAAAACTTTACCGTTTGAAAAGTCTAATTTTTGTTGTAGTGTTTGTATATATGGTGATACTATAATGGATCCAAGTGTTTAACAGTCGATATCAAAAATTTTAGGCATCAAATTATTAAAAAAATTGGAGCAAAATTCGATTGACGTTGCAGGTATTTTTGACTCAATGCAAGAAAATTTGAAAAATGTGGCTAAACTTGAAGTAAAAGTGGCAAAAGTTGAAAATAACGTTGATGTGCTCTTTAGTGAAAAAAGTGAGCGTAAGCATGAAATTTTTGCTGATAGTAATAAGCTCGTTATGTTAACGGTGTGATGTTTTAGAATATTTTGCATTACAAACAAATTGTGAAATTAGAGGTATTCTTGTGTGAGGAACAATGAGGTGTTATTCTAAATTCTTTTTGCTGTTTTGAATAAAGTTCAATTTGACCTTGACAAAACTAATATTAAATATATTCACGGAACATTCTCGATAAAACAACCAAAGCCAATTGTGGTTGAATTTGTATCGAAATTTGTCAGAAATAATTGTCTGGAATGTGTTGCTACATTGCAAACGTTCCGAATATTACTTCGGAAATTTTTTATTATTGAGCACATTTCTTCATAGAAAAATAAGCTGTCAAGTTTATAATGCCTGAATTATTTAAATAGTTTGTTTTAAATATGTATATAACTCACTGTTCAATATTTATGTTACATATTTATATTACATATTTTCTGTTTTTCATTATTAGATGCTCATAACTTCTAGCCAACTTTAATATGGGTCTAAATTTATATTACTAGAACAGTAGAGGCTTGAAAACGAAATGCACAGAATTCAGACTCTCGTTACTGGAGGAGAATTATGACTTCATTTGCCTTACTGAAACATTGCTAAACAGCAGTGTTGGCTCACATGAGTTGTTCGATGCAAGATATTTAGTGCATCGCTGTGTATACTGTAGAATATGCACTAATGCTTCACGAGGACCAAACCTCAAAATCAGATGAGTTTGAAAATAAATTTTTCCAAGTGAAAGGAAACAATAGATGAACTGAAGGCAATAGATGAACGGGCTGATCCACAACCAGATATTGATAATGTTACCGATCGTCTGAATAGATCCATGGATTCGTTTGTCAATCGGCAAAAGACAGTTTTAGAAAATTTACACGATAGGACAATGGGCACAACAAATATTGGTCTCAAATTACCAAAAATTAACGTAGAACCTTTTAATGGAGAATAAGCAGATTAGCCCTCGTTTAGAGATTTATTTGTTGCTTCCATATTCATGATAACTGAACACTTTCGAATATACACAAGCTTCAACTATGTTGATCAAACATTTTGCAATTACGGAAGCTAATTACAATGAAGCTTGGGATAAACTTAATTTGCGGTTCAACAAGACTAAACCAATTATAAATACTTTAATTAAAAAAATTTTCGAATTGCCTATAATACATAAGTCAAACCCCAACTCGTTAAGAACACTGGCAGAATCCGCCGACGAAATACTGAGAAGTTTGAAAGCTCTTGGCCCAGAAGCTGAAAGTCGTGATCATTGAATTTTGTACATCATGATGAACAAACTGGATAATAATTCAAAGGAAAAATGGACTATCGAATCCGTCGAAAAAGAAAATCCTACAATCCAAGATTTCTTCAAATTCTTAAATCTTCGTTGTGATGCATTAGAGGGATGTATACAAAACATGTAAATAAACCACAGTTGATACAAAGCAAACCATCAATGCATGTTACTACAAATCAGTTGACCTGTCCCTGTTGTGACAGAACACATGATTTATTTAAATGCAGTCGCTTCAAGCAGTTCGATGTGCCAACGCGAGTTGATTTAAAAAGAAAGTTTAATTTGTGTTGACATCTTTCTCAAAGAGCTCAGTGAATCGAATGAAATAGCTTCCATAAACACCCAAATTTCAAACGAAGCGTTACAAAGCAATTCAGATCACAAATTAAATGGCCGCATACATTCAAATAAGAATAGTGTAATAATAAACTGCTGTCAAATGGACAAACCAAAGCAAACGGTATTGCCTACGGCTTTAATTAAATTTAATGACATTTCGGGTAAAGCGCATATAATTAGAACTCTATTAGATTCTGGATCTCAGGCCAGCTTTATTACTGAATGTCTAGTACAGTATCTTGGAATACCACGTAAACGTTTATCTAGTTGTGATGCTGGGAAAACAAAAGGTACGTGAAATATTCAATTGTTTTCCAGATATGATAACAATAAAGCTATATCTCTTAATGCACACATACTTCCAAATCTGTCATCCAAGCTTCCAATGTGCGTCAACTTAAAGATTTGCACCTAGCCGATCCAAATTTAACGCAGTCCAATAGCGTTCTTCAAAATATCTCAACGTGAAAATCGAATACTAAATAATAAACTTACCGCATTTAATACCAGTTTTGGATGGTAATTGGGGGGCAATTGCCCGAAGTCTCAAACGACAATATATATTGCAATATTGCTTGGTCAGAAGATAATATTCATCAAGTGATTCAACTGTTTTGGCAGATAGAAGAAATTCCTGAAGACAATCATCTGTCAGAAGAGGATTTAGCATGTGAAGAGTATTTTAAATCCAACACAATTTTGATCGACGGCCACTATAGTGTTCGACTTCCATTTAGGGATAAATCGATTTCATTAGGAGATTCTCTTCCTAATGCCATTTCTCGAATGCTGTGTATGGAAAGAAGATTTGCTAAAAACGTTAAACTCAAAGAAGAATATGTCAGATTTATGCGTGAATACGAGCAGCTTTGGTATATGCAATTAGTACCAGCTGATGAAACAATAGACTAAAACATTTTCTATCTCCCACCCCACTCTGTAGCTAAACAAGCTAGCACAACGACGAAACTCAGAGTGGTATTCGACGGATCAGCAAAGTCATCAAAGAGCTTATGTCTGAATGACAATCTAATGGTCGGGCCAACGATGCAGCGAGATATAGTGACTGTATTATTGAGATTCAGAAGACACGTAATAGCATTTTCATCAGATATAGAGAAAATGTATCGACAGGTTAAAGTATCCAGAGCACATCACAATTATCAGTAAATAGTTTGGCGTGAAAATGAAAATGAAAAATTAAAACACTATTGCTTAAATACAGTGACACATGGCCTTGCATGCTCGGCATTCTTGGCCATTCGATCCCTTCATCAAGCTGCATTTTTCATTTGAAAAAATAAAGTTCAAATAGCGTCGACTTCTTATCATTACTACCAAAGGAAACCCAAAGAGAAGCAGTCGTATCAATCGAGGACCACTTAAGTAACACCAAAACACTTGGCATCAACTGGATTGTATCACAAGATTTATTCTCTTTTAAATGTCCGGAATTTAGCAAAGGAGAAATCACGAAACGGTCGTTACTAGCAGAGACATCAACAATTTTCGATCCGCTTAGTTGGCTCTCACCGATAACTATTCGTCTAAAGGTGTTATTCCAATATGACTGTGGGTACTTAATTTGCATTGGGATGAAGTTAAGTTAATAACATTTAGAGAAGACCTTCATAATTTAATCAAGGTTGCAGTTCCTCGTAGGCTTACATTAGCAAAAAAGGTAATCGAAGTGGAAGATGCGTCAGAAGTTGCGTCACAAACATACACATCTTTTAGCTGCAAAAACCAAAGTTGCCTCGTTGAAACAATTATCCTTGCCGCAATTAGAATTATGTGGTGCTCTATTGCTGGCCAAACTATTCGTAGTAGTCTGCAATACTCTTGAAATCAAAAGGGAAAGAATATTTGGATGGTCAGATTCTAACATCGTCTTGGCATGGTTAGCAGAACTTCCCAGAAAATATAACACCTTTTATTGCGAACCGCACATCTATTGTTCTTGATACGTTACAAATTGATAAATGGAGATAGGTCCTTCGAAGATGAATCCGGCTGATCTTCCCTCAAGAGGCACATCTACAGAAAATCTTCTAACTGAAACCTTGTGGTGGAACGATCCTATCTGGCTAGCTAAAACAAAACAGCACTGGCCAAAACAAGGCAAACTTATACATACTAACTAAGAGCTTGCTTACTTGTAAACGTAAATTCTGAAAATGACTACAATGAAACATTGAATCAGCTGTTTGAAAAAATCTTAAATTTTCGGAAAGCACTTAGAATTTTAGCCCAATGCTACTGATTTATCGAAAAATGCCAAGGTGTTAGCAGTCTATACCCCATGGTGCTGCACCATAGAAAGGCAAAAGAAATCTGTTTGAAATGGGCTCAATCAATGGAGTTCAAAGAAGATATATCTCGGATCAAAGCAAACGAAAATTTGCGCGGGAAACAGTAAACTAATCAGTTTGAATCCATTTTTAGATAAATCGTGATTAATCCGTGTGGGCGGCCATTTGTCTAACTCTGCTTTACCACATCATATCAAACTTCCAGTAATAATTTCGCAAAGACATCTACTTACGAAATCTCTCCTGCTGTCCCTTCACCAACAATATCTCCATCCAAATCCATCAACATTATTATATACTTGCAGGCAAGAATACTGGGTGATTGGCGGCAGAAGGCTAATAAAACATATCACCGCTTTATGCCCAAAATGCCATAGACTGAACCTGTCAACAGTACGACAATTAATGAGCCAAATACCCGCCGCAAGGGTGTTACCTAGTAAAGCATTCCAAAACGTAGGAGTCGACTATACATGTCCCATAGCACGAGAAAAGGTAGAAGTGCCAAGAAACTAAAAGCAAACGATCTACAAGTCCTCACACCAGGTTATTTCTTAATCGGATCCGCGATCACTTCTTTACCTGAAAACGCCGAAGATGATAACACTCTATGCATTAGAAATCGCTGGCAGCTTGTCCAAAGCATGGTTAGAGGTTTCTGAAAGAAATGGCAAATAGAATACCTGACCACCTTACAACAACGACCAAAGTGGTAAAAAATATCTGAAAATTTTGAAATCGACGATCTGGTTTTAATAAAAGAATCCATTCACACCGTCTTTACAGTGGCCAAGGGGACGAATTATTGCAATACATCCAAGAGCTGATGAAAAGGTAAGAATGGTTTCAAGGTAACAAGCAGCAAACGGAACCTTAAAAAGGCCAATCACTAAGATTTGCCGATTGGTTCGACCTAAACTCGAATAGATCACAGAGATTTACGGCACGGGAGCATGTTTGGTGTGTTTCACACTCTCAAAATTTTTCGACCAATTAAGTCTGAACTTGATTGCTATTGCCTACAAGAGGATTTTAAATTACTAACTGAATGGTGTAATATAAATAAGTTGAACCTAAATATTTCCAAATGTAATATTATCACGTATACTCGGAAAAAAATTTTTTATTCATTTAGTTATAAACTGAATGAAATTATTATAAACAGAGTTGAGGTTATTAAAGATTTAGGAATTGTCCTTGATAAAAAGCTTTGTTTTAATCCTCATTTAGATGCTATTTGTGCCAAAGCTAATAAATTGTTAGGATTTGTATTGCGGATATGTCAGGATTTTAGGTCCTACAATATACTAATAATCCTATATAATTCCATAGTAAGGGATCAACTTGAATATTGTACACAAATATGGAACCCATCTAATGCTATTAATAGTGCAAGAATTGAGTCAGTTCAACGTAGATTCACTAAGAGAACTAGTGAACATACTTCGTATTTTATTAGACTTGCAAAATTAAATTTATTAAGTTTAGAATCTCTTCTCAGTCTTAGTTCAAACTTCTTTCCTATTGGAAATTAAATTTCTATGCGCCCGCCTATCGTTCTAGAAATTTTAACTTATTGAAAACTATTACTATAACAACATATATTGGGCTAGCATTGCCACGCTATCAGTTATTGATGTGTTATGGATTATTAATGCTACACTGTAGCCTAATTATGAATTTCTTGTTTAACATGTATTATATATTATTATTTACTCTAAATTTTGTACAATAAAAGCAATTAAATCGTTATGTAATAAGTATACCTTTTTATGTATAATATTCAAATCATAAAACAATTGTGTACTTAAATTTTGTAAATGTATTGATTACAATTATCTATATAAACTGATGATCAGTCTCGAAGCGTGCGAGGAGGAACTAATCGTAAACACTCAACAGTTATTAACAATTGATTCCAGTACCAAACTAAAATGTCAAATTTGTAAACGAATTGGACATTCCGCAGAAAAATGTTATAGCCGGCATCCAAGTCAATCAAATTCAAATAGATCAACACCAAATAAGCTTGTATCCAATACATTTAGTGACACAAGGCGTCCGGTTCCTGAAATCAAAGCAGCTCAGAAAACAACAGTGTGTGCTTATTGTAAACTACCTGGACATCATATTAGTGTCTGTAGAAAGCGTCAACATGCAAATTTTTACAAAAATACGCGAGTCATGGAGGTAGTCGATGACAGTCAGCCTTCCACTTCGGGAAATGGCTTGGGGTCCGTTCCAGAACATCCAACAAACACTCCAGTTCGGATCCAAGAAATAAAAGAGAGTGTTCATCAGAAAATTATATAAATTTTGACCATCATGTAAATAAAAAATTGAATTCCTGTTTTCCAATTGATTCTAATTTGGATCGTTTTCCTAATTCTTATTCAAAATCTTTAAATCATTATTCCTCTTTAGAATCAATTCACAATTCTTATAATTCAAATTTTAATCATTACTCAATTTGTCTGTCAAGCCACAACCATAATAGAAAATATATCCAATTACAATTAGATATTCTAAAACCTAAGTCGTTTTTCTTTTTGGTCGATACCGGAGCCGACATAAGCATAATCAAGCGAAATTTCTTGAATAACGATACACTTTGTTATCCTGAACGAAATTGTAAAGTAAAAGGTATAACTCCCGAACTAATTGAAACAATCGCAAGTTGTGAAGCTAACATTATATTACCGAATTCATTGTCACTACAACATTCATTTCAGATAGTTCCTGCTTCGTTCCCTATCTCATGCGCAGGTATTATAGGTAAAGATTTCTTATCTAAATATAAGTGTAAAATTGATTTCTCCAAATATAATTTCGAAATTTTAGTAAACAATAGCCCAACTCAACTTAAACTAACTTCCAATTCGTATGTTTTAATTCCACCTCGTTCAGAGAAAACTTTTACCATTTATTTAGACATTCCAAACGATATCGATTATTTATGCCAATCTTTTGAAATCGTGCCTGGCGTATATACTGCAAATTCGATTATAAAGTCACAAAATAATTTGGTTACCATAAGCCTGGTAAATACTAATGATTTCGAGGTCGAAATCGAAAATTTAGAATTGCCCTTAAATAAATTGGTCGAATATGAAGTATTTCATCTCAATTCTTGGCCGAATAACATAGAAAAACGTTTAGAAACTATCAAATCCTCGTTGAAAATTGATCATCTTAATCAGGAAGAGAAAAATTCTATTTTAAATCTTTGTAGAAAATTCAATGAAATTTTCTATCTTCCTGGTGATCAACTTACCGCAACGGATATTACGTTTCATAAAATCAGAACCGATCGTAACTTAGAACCAATATACATTAAATAATACAGATTACCTGAATCGACGAAAAACGAAATTGATAAACAAATATCTCAGATGTTAGAAGATGATATAATATAACCAAGCAAGAGTCCTTGGAACTTTCCATTCATAGTAGTCCCTAAAAAGTCAAATAATGAACAAAAAAGGTGGAGAATTGTAGTCGATTTCCGCAAATTGAATGATGCTACTATCAATGATGTGTTTCCACTTCCCAATATTTCTGATATTCTAGACCATCTTGGCAAATCTAAATACTTTAGTACAATTGACCTTGCTAATGGGTATCATCAAATACTTTTAGATCCAAAAGATAAAGAAAAGAGAGCATTCAATACGCATTTAGGACATTTCCAATTTAAACGAATGCCTTTTGGATTAAAGAGCGCACCGGCGACTTTCCAAAGGCTGATGAACAATGTCCTTAGCGGTTTAAATGGAATCAAATGCCTAGTCTATCTTGATGATGTGATAGTCACGGGTTACAACCTTAAAGATCACGAGAACAAATTAGAGTCAGTTTTCAATTGCTTTAAGAACAATAACCTTAAAGTAAATTTGGAAAAATGCCAGTTCTTATCAAAAGAGATTGTATATTTGGGACATACGGTAACAAACGAAGGTATCAAACCAGATTCAAATAAAATCGCAGCCGTTAGAGATTATCCTC
This sequence comes from Tipula vernalis, assembly GCA_958295665.1. NCBI lineage: Eukaryota > Metazoa > Arthropoda > Insecta > Diptera > Tipulidae > Tipula > Tipula vernalis. The sequence goes on from OY282559.1 coordinate 136,497,452, forward strand.
ATCCAACCAACCAAAAGGAGACGAAATCATTTTTAGGTTTAGCAGGTTACTATCGTCGCTTCATAAATAGATTTTCTGAAATTTCCAAACCTCTGACAGTTTTATTAAAAAAGGGACAACCGTTTATTTGGGATGCCTTCTGCGACGAATCATTTAGAAAATTAAAAAATAGTTTAATAAATCCTCCAATCTTGCAGCACCCTGATTTTTCTTTACCGTTTGCAATAACAACCGATGCGAGTGATTTAGCGATAGGCGCCGTCCTCTCCCAAAATGAAAATGAGTTTGACTTACCAATAGCTTATGCCAGTCGAGTCCTCAATAAGGCAGAATTAAATTATCCAACTACTGAAAAGGAGTTGTTGGCAATGGTATGGGCATGTGAACATTTTCGCCCATATGTTTACGGTCGCCATTTCAAGATAATTACGGATCACAAGCCATTAATATGGCTTAGTAATTTGAAAAATCCCTCTTCAAGGTTAATCAGATGGCGAATACGGTTAGAAGATTTCGATTATCAGGTTCTCCATAAGCCTGGAATTCTTAACCAAAACGCCGATGCTTTGAGCAGGACACCGATCAGAACATGTCAATCTCCACAAATTGTACCAGAAACATCATTAAACATTCTAGAAGTAAATGTGTTAACTAGATCACAGAGTAAACAAAATCCTGAAATTAATATTCCTGAACCTGATACAATTCCCAATTCTTCGAAATCTAAAGTTGTTCAACTCACTGATGATTGCGAAATCGATAAAGCAATAGAAGAATTTCACTCGAAACCTTTAGGCGGTCATCAAGGAGTTTTTCGGACAGCTCAACGTATGAAAAACTATTATGTTTTCAAAAATTTCTATTCACGTATCAAAAAAGTTATTACGTCATGCGCGCTATGTCAAAAAAATAAATGTAGTAAACTCAATAAAATGCCGATGCAAATTACTTCTACTTCTTCCCAAGGATTCGAAAAGCTTTTCTTAGATATAGTTGGTCCTCTACCAGTGTCATATCGTGGAAACAAATATATCCTTACGATCCAAGATGACCTTACTAAATTTTCTCTGGCATTTCCAATGGAAAATCAAGAGGCTGAAACAATAGCTAGAGTATTCGTCGAACGAGTAATTTGTGTATTCGGAACTCCTCAACAAATACTTTCCGATCAAGGTGCCAATTTTATGAGCGAGCTATTTAGAAACATATGCAAAATTTTTAAGATTAAAAAGCTACACACTACCGCATATCATCCGCAGACTAATGGAGCTTTGGAGCGGTCGCACAGAACGTGGACCGAATACTTGAGGAACTATACACAATCCGATGAACTCAATTGGGATACTTGGCTGCCTTTTGCAATATTTACGTTCAATTCTACTCCGCATAGCGCAACAAAATTCATGCCATTTGAATTATTATGCGGATATAAACCCTTTATACCCAGTTTATTACAGCGTGAACCAGAAGTGGTGTATAATTATGATGATTATATGTTGGAATTGAAGAGTAGAATGCAAGCATCTTTTGAAATAGCGAAAAAAAATCTTATTGACAAAAAACTTAAGTCTAAAGAATACTATGATAGCAATACACAAAGTGCAAATTTTCAAATTGGTGATCTCGTTCTATTAAAAAATGAAACACGGATTACTAAGTTTTCACCTCTTTGGCTTGGGCCATTCGAAATTAAAGAAATTAAATCGCCTACAAACACAACGTTACTAATTAAAAATAAATTCAAAACCGTACACAACAATCGAATAAAATTATTTCAGAATTAAATATAAAGTTAAAGTTGAGATTAATTAAAAGATTTGAACTACTCAATAAAAATTGTCAAAGTTTACTTTCTATTTAAATAATAATACCTTTTATATTATATTATATTAATAAACATTATACTTAATATCTAGTAACATTTTAAACCCATATGGAAGAATTATTTGTATATGTATTGTAACGAAACGATGTGGAGTTATGACTCAACCATCTACATTAAGTTCAGGATTGAAACAACAACTACCAAATCACCTCATTTAACAGATATCCGCGTCATTTTATTGTCTCTGGGCGGTCGTTTTGCCGGCTAAAGCTCAGGGGAAATGCGTGGGTTTTCCAGAGACATGACGCGGATCTAGTTGGACCGCATGATGGGAAATAAAGGTGTAGGAAACAACAGCTGATTCATATACTCACCTATATGAACTATACATACCTTGAACTCATCTCGGAAAATTTCCTCTACTCGGTCATCTCAATCATTAACAATATGGTGGATAGCGAACGAAACCGATTTTTTTTTTTTTTTAAATGACAAGAACAAAATTTAGAAAATAAAAATCTTTATTGAAATACGCAAGAATTAAGCGAAAAGCAAAAAAAAAATAAAAATAGACAACGAAGATTATTTTCCAAAAAAAAGAAAAAAAACAAAAAAAGAAAAAAAAATTCTTAACATCTAAGATAAGACCCTGTACCCTAAACTAACTAGCTATTCTTAAAAAAAAAAATGTAAATTTGCAAGAAAAGTAAATTTTATATAAACATAATTCAAAAACAAAAAAAATGTAATTAAATAAATCATAATAGTAAAAAAAATAATAATAAAAATGAAAATACAAATTTAGTAAAATAAATTAACTTGCGCTTGACCAACTGTACACGTGATGCGGCTGCCGATAATTTGTAGATGTTGACGTCATTAACATGATGACGCGATGCAAAGTTCAAGTTTATTTAGTTGGCGAAGTTGGTGATCTTATGTCTGAACTAAATTTGCAATTTATCCAGTTTTTTTATTAGTTCAGAGTTCAACCATGAAGGTTTATATGTTCCTTAGTATATGGATAATAGTTCGTTAAGGAAACATATAAACTTTTACAGAACACTATCAACAATTGAACTGGATGATAGTTCCCGTTATTTCACTGACACCACTTATTATTGTTTTGGGTTAAATCTTTTTCCTTTTTTTTTCATTGAATGAAACACTTTTCACAATAATAAGCACATAAGTACTTTGATTTAGACGTAATTAATAGTTTTCATTGTACTTTAAACTAATTCATTTTTTTATCACATGATTTTAGTCCATTCACTATCAACTGAAACTATACACACGTAAACAATTTTAATAATTAGAGACTATTTTATATATTTGGTTTATTATATTATGATCACGTTTAAGAATTTTAGATCATTCAAAGAAAATCAACTGTTTTTTTATGAATTTAAATTGTTTTTCATTTTTTTTTTTTTTTCATTAATGTTTTGTTTTGTTTGTTAAATAGTAACTGAATTTTATGTATTATTAATTAAATCACTTTACAGTTTATTTGTTCTTACTACCCAAATAGAGTAGTCTTATCAGAATCTTATATTTGGTAAACTTATGCACTACTTAAAACTAATATAACAATTGTTTCTTTAATTCTAATTTATCACTCTTAGAATGTTAACAAAACTTTTTCCGTGGTTATTGCTATATGCAACAAGCTCTTAGCATCGATAACCAGACACCTCAAAATTTATTTTAGAACTGAACTTGACTACCGATCAATCAAAAAAAAAAAAATCATAAATTTTTATATCTCGTAGGTCATAAAAAAAAATCATCCGATCGCCACACCACAAAAGAAAATTTCGCGCCCTTTCTATATACAGATATTTTTTTCTGGTGCATTCGAGAACAATAAGTTGTTGTTAGTGTACTTTCAAAACCCTCGGTTGCACCGGCGAGAAAAAAAAAATGAAATATTTTTTGTTTTTTGTGTCGTTACAGTATTACTAAAGTTAACTAATTTATTGAATTTATTTAAAAAAAATAATAATTTTTGTATAAAATAAAATAATTTTTAGTATTATTTTAAACTTAGGGGGATGGTGTTATGGATTATTAATGCTTCACTGTAGCCTAATTATGAATTTCTTGTTTAACATGTATTATATATTATTATTTACTCTAAATTTTGTACAATAAAAGCAATTAAATCGTTATGTAATAAGTATACCTTTTTATGTATAATATTCAAATCATAAAACAATTGTGTACTTAAATTTTGTAAATGTATTGATTACAATTATCTATATAAACTGATGATCAGTCGATAATTGGCAGTTATTCTTGAGCCTGATGTGAAGTAACATAATCTTTAGTTAAAGATTATTATTGTAAAAAAACAAGTTGTAATTAATAAAATAAAACATTAATAAATTAAAACTAAGTTTAAAATTAAATAATAAAAATCATATATTTAATATACATATTTATGTTTTATTAAAAGTGCCCCATGAATTTCTACATCTATAGAACAGATGAATAATAACACTTTCTTTTGTGATAACAGCATTGATATCTTTAACTTATCTGTAACTAAATCTAGAAACTCTATATTGAATTTTATCAACAAATATTTGATATCTTAGTTTGAATACTTAAGATCGACAATAAGTCTTAATACATTTTTTTTTTTAAATGATTTCCTGTATTTTTCTATTTAATTGTAGTTTATTTAATTAATTTTAATTTATCTGTATAACTTTTACATAATTATGTGAGGCTGAATTTAAATGGAGCTTCTTGCTCTGTATTTTATCCTAATTCTACAAATAAATAAAATAAAATAAAATTTAAAACTCAAGACTACTTTAAATATTCAATAAAAACTGTCATCCTGTAATATTTATTAATTCTATAAATTATTTAATCCTAAAAATTTAATAAAGGTCATAATTTGTAATAATTCTATAAATTCTGCAATTTCTATAAAGTCTAAAAGTCAGTATCTTTTTTAAATTATAAAAATTTGATAAATTCCCACAAACTCTGTAAATGCGATATTTTCTATAAATTTTATAAATTTTATGAATTTTATAACTTTTATAAATTGTATAAATTCTTTGATTTCTATAAGTTTAAATTTAATAAATTCGATAAAGCCTCTAAATTTTAAAAATCGTATAAATCATTAAATTCTGAATAAATGATGACTACCTTTATTAACTAATGGTTTATGCCCTTCTTGGGATAACTAGAGTTTGATCGTTCTAGAAAATAAAATCGTGATATCACAGACAAACCAAAAATGTCCAAAATGCGTTTCTCTTGAATGAACCGAAAATGTGTTAGTAATCCACCACAGAGGATTGGTATAATATTGAGTTCCACTCGCTAGTAGTTTTTTGCACAAGGCTACCAATATTACATAATGCAGCTAACAGATGCCTTGCGATTAGGTAGTTCAGTTGGAATATTTTAGCTATCATAAACTCAGCTGTTATTCGTATGTGGTATATTTCTGAATATTTCAGTGACGCTTCTTATACATTGATGTAGTGTGCGCCTGCATAATATTTTTTACTAGACGAGTGTATCTTTGACGTGCGACCTTCAATTTTCTCCCAGATATAATCTATTATCTACAGCTTTCGGGATTCGTTTTGGTAGTCAAGCACACTAGTAGCATTTAAATGTAGTATTCTTTTGTCTGTTCCCATCTTTGGTTGATAGTACTGGTTTCGTCGTTGGTAAATTGCCACTGAAACTTCCCTTTTACTCGTGGCTAATTCCAATAACTCCTTCGAATATAATTTAATGTAAAAGAATTTACATCAATTGCTCTATCTACCGATCCTGCCACACATCAATTTTGTGTAAAATTTTACATTGAGCAAACTTTTTTTTTTTTCTAAGTAAAATTTAGAAGCTCACACCCAAAACTAAAAAAAAGGATAATTAACTTTTGTTAGTTAGCTAAAAAAGACGAGTAGTTGTAAAACTAAACCGAAATAAATCATTGAGAAAACAAGAGTAGCACACAAAAAAAAAGATAAAATTTATCACTAAATCAAAATCATCCAGTTTACAGTAAAAAAAAAAAAAAAAAAAATTGAAAATTAAAAGGATAACATATACGCCAGCACAGATAAAATGTGAATGAATACCAAAAAGGAAATAGAGTTTTTCTTTTTGACCCTAACTAACTTTATGTACCTTCTTCAAAAATTTTATGGATTTTCATAAAGTTTGTTTTTTTCTATTCGGTCCTTACCTTTCTAATGAAATATCCTTCGAAAAAAACTATACAAATATAGTTTTATAGTTCGAAAGGATAGTTATATCCTTTTTATATATATTATATCTAGGTGTACTAGTCAAAGATAAATTAGGTAAAATAGATAGGTTCACATTAATCTTGTTCTTTTTTACGAATTTCCTTTTTCTATAGGTGAAAAGTTTACTGGTTTTACCACCTCCTTATACCCTTCCTATTTTTTGTACTTTTATTGGTATAATAAGAATTCTTTAATTGAATATGTGATAGAGAGAAAAGAAGTGTCAAAGTTTTTGGAAAGTTTTTTGTATATAATCTCAAATTTTGATGTGGGAATAAGATTGAGCCAAAACTATTCTTATGTATAATGGGGTTTGGCTTTGTATACAATTAAAAACTATAAATAGTTTAAAGGATAGCTATACGCAATGTGTGTTATTCAAGATTACTCAAAAGTTATACCATACTAAATGGGGGTTTACTCTGTAACAACAAAAAGTTTCGTTCTTAATAACAGCTTTATATGTTAGAAAAAACAACCTCAGTTCAAATAAATACGTTAAATTAAAATGAGACAAAACTCTCGCATACCTTTTAAGCTCAATAAAAGTGCCAATTTGCATTTGGATCACTCATTTATTAGTACACATTTCTTAGAAAAAATTTAATATTATTAAAAACCACATGTTCCCACAAAATTACGTTTCGAAGTCTGTATATTTTTTTATTGGACCATATAATATAGTTGTATTAAAGATTAAATCATTTTTCAATTGTTACAACTCTGCGTGGATTTAGCCAGCATTTTTATTTCGACTGCTCAAGCATTCTAGAGTTATGGCCCAATCATATTAAAATTAGAGATTACGGTGCTTTGAATTTGGGAACACAACATATTGAAATATCAGATGAACCAACATACTCAACAAAACATAAATTCCTTAATATTAGATACATATCTAACAGTAATCGAGTTCAACGACCAAGAAACGCATTTGCTTCAAAAATACTTCAAATAACAAGAATATCTGTTAAAGATTGAAAATGGAATTTCAGAAGTTGAAATTCAAACTCATCAAATTCCTAAAAATCAGGGAATTCATCAAATTCACGAAAGTTATTAAAATTCATTTAGGTCATTAAATTTATAAAATTTACTAAATTCATAAAATCCTCTAAATATCCAATTTACCAAACTCAATAATTCATAAAATTCTTGAAATATAATAAAAAATATTTTCTTCTTTCTTCAAATTATCTTAAATCTGTACGATTCACAAAAAATCCTCTAATTCGTCAAACTTTCAAAATTTGCAAATTTCTTCGAATTCGCAAACTTTCCTCAGTTAATTCATAAAGTTAATAAAATTCATCGATTTCACCATTTTCACCATTTTCAATCTCTTCAAACTCATAATAAAACCATAAATAAATTTAAAATTCTAGGTCCATTAAAGACGAAGCCACGAACAAGATACGAAAGAATCACCAATCGATAAGGTGGACATCATCGATTTGGCCCTAGACAACACAAACGAAGTAGCGCCTTCCAGAAAACCCCTCACCCGAGGGATGGACTATGTTGATAGAGGATTGGTTTCCGAGTTTGGCATTCTCTTAGCGTGGAGTAAAAAAAAATTGAAACTCATAAATTTCTAATAATAATTTTCAAAAGTACACATGATACATCAAAATTCTTAATTAAATAGAGTTCATAAAATTCATTAAATTCTTAATTACACAAAAGATAAAAAAATCCTCCAATTTCGTACTAATTATAAAATTGAACAAATCGAATAAATTCATAAAATTTGTAAAATTCGTCAATTCATAAAATTTCTGAAAGCATTAAAATTTGCAAAATTCAGAAAATTCAAAATATTGATTAAAAATTTATAAAAATTCGCACTATTAATAAAATTCATCAAATATTCAATTTATTTAAATACACAAAATTCATCATATTCATTCAGAATTCAGTTCACGAAATTAAACGTGAATGAATTTTATCAATGTTATGAAATCTATAAATTTTATTCTTTTTCATTCATTCAAACTTCAGAAAATTAATCAAACTTACAAAACAATAAAATGTTTAAATCCATAAAATTCGTAAAATTAATCAAACTTAAAAAATTACTGCATTTCACAAAATTCCGAAATTCATCTAATCCATACATTTCTCAAAATAAATCGATCTTCCCAAATTTATCTTTCCCAAAAGATAATAAAATTTTCCAATCTCATACTAATTATAAGTTTGTTCAATTTTAATAAATTCATCAAATATGTAAAGTTCTTCAATTCATAATATTCCCAAAAGTCATAAAATTTATAAAAATTCTGAAAATTCTAAATATTTTTTTAAAATTCATTTTCTCAATATTACTAAAAATTCAATACGTAAAATTTAAAAATTTATTTAGAATTACCACATTTCACGAAATTAATGTTTTTAAGTTTGAAAAATTTGATGAATAAATTTGATCAATTTTATGAGTTTGAGAATATGATTTTTATATAGTAAATTTTAAAAATCAATTGAATTAGGTACACATGAAATTCATATAATTCATCAAATTCATAAAATACACAAAAAATAATAAAATTCTCCAATTTCATACTAATTATAAAATTGACCAAATTCAATAAATTAGTGAAATTTGTAAAATTCGTCAATTCATAAAATTTCTAAAAGCCTCAAAATTTGCAAAAATTCAGAAAATTCAAAATATTGATTAAAAATGTATAAAATTTCGCACCGTTAATAATATTCATCAAACTCATTAAATTTTTAAAATTTAATATTCAAATTCATAAAATTTAGAAATTTTTTTAAATACACGAAATTCATCAAATTTATTCAGAATTCAGTTCACGAAACTAAAGGATTTTGTAAACGAATTTTATCAATTTGAAATGTATGAATATTATTCTTATATATTTAAACTTCAGAAAATTACTCAAATTTACAAAACAATAAAATATTTAAATCCATGAAATTCGTAAAATTAATCAAACTTATAAAATTCCTACATTTTAAAAAATTCCAAAAATTCATTTAATCGATAAATTTCTCTAAATAAACCGAATTCCCAAATTCATTAAATTCGCCAAATTACTTTATCAAATTCATAAACAAATAATTTTTATTAAATTCATAAACATCATTAAATTTACTAAATTCATTAAATTCTTTATGAACACAAAAGATAATAAAATTTTCCAATTTCATACTTATTATAAAATTGTTTTAATTCAATAAATTCATTAAATTTTGTTCCCAAAACTCATAATATTTACAAAAATTCTGAAAATTCTAAAAATTTTTTCAAAATTTATTTTCTCAATATTACTAAAAATTCAATCCATAAAATTTAAAAAAGATTTTAAACACATGAAATCCATCATATTTATTCAGAATTACCACAGTTCATGAAATTCATGATTTCACAGTTTGAAAAATTTGATGAATGAATTTTATCAATTTTATGAGTTTGAGAATTTTTTTTTTATGTAGTAAATTTTAAAAAATCAATCAAATTCATATAATTCATCAAATTCTTAAAATACACAAAAGATAATAAATTTCTCCAATTTCATCACAATTCTCACCAAATTCTATAAATTCATGCGATTTGTGGAATTCGTCAATTCATAAAATTTCTGAAAGCCTTAAAATTTGCAAAAATTTAGAAAATTCAAAATATTGATTAAAAATTTACAAAATTTCGCATGGTTAATAATATTCATCAAACTCATTAAATTTATAAAATTTAATATTCAAATTCATAAAATTTAGAAATTTATTTAAATACACGAAATTCATCATATTCATTTAAAATTCAGTTCACGAAATTAAAGGATTTTATGAACGAATTTTATCAATTTGATGAAATGTATGAATTTTATTCTTATATATTCAAACTTCAGAAAAATCAAATTTACAAAACACTAAAATCTCTAAATCCATGAAAATCGTAAAATTAGTCAAACTTATAAATTTCCCATATTTCAAAAAATTCCAAAAAACTTATCTAATCTAAAATAAACCGAACTTCCCAAATTCATTAAATTCGCCAAATTAATTCATACAATTCAAAAACTAGTAGAATTTATCAAATTCATAACCGTCATTAAATTTACAAAATTCATTAAATTCTTTTACACACAAGAAAATAAAATTTTCCAATTTCAATAAATTCATCAAATTTGTAAAATTCTTTAATTCATTAAATTGCCAAAACTCATAATATTTACAAAAATTCTGAAAATTCTAAATATTTTTTCAAAATTTATTTTCTCAATATTACTAAAAATTCAATTCATAAAATTTAAAAAAAATTTAAATGCATGAAGTAAATACATATTTATTCAGAATTACCACTGTTGCGGGATAAATAGTAATGTTGAGAAAATAAATTTTAAAAAAATATTTAGAATTTTTAGAATTTTTGTAAATATTTTGAGTTTTAGGAATATAATGAATTAAAGAATTTTACAAATTTGATTGAATTTGAACAATTTTATAATTAGTATGAAATTGGAAAATTTTATTATCTCTTGTGTTTTTAAAGAATTTAATGACGTTTATGAATTTGATAAATTCTACTAGTTTTTGAATTGTATGAATTAATTTGGCGAATTTAATGAATTTGGGAAGTTCGGTTTATTTTAGATTAGATACATTTTTTGGAATTTTTTGAAATGTGGGAAATTTATAAGTTTGACTAATTTTACGAATTTCATGGATTTAGAGATTTTAGTGTTTTGTAAAATTGATTTTTCTGAAGTTTGAATATATGTATAAGAATAAAATTCATACATTTCATCAAATTGATAAAATTCGTTCATAAAATCCTTTAATTTCGTGAACTGAATTCTAAATGAATATGATGAATTTCGTGTATTTAAAAAAAAATTCTAAATTTTATGAATTTGAATATTAAATTTTATAAATTTAATGAGTTTGATGAATATTATTAACCATGCGAAATTTTGTAAATTTTTAATCAATATTTTGAATTTTCTAAATTTTTGTAAATTTTAAGGCTTTCAGAAATTTTATGAATTGACGAATTTTACAAATTGCATGAATTTATAGAATTTGGTGAAAATTGTGATGAAATTTCAGAAATTTATTATCTTTTGTGTAATTTAAGAATTTGATGAATTATATGAATTTGATTGATTTTTTAAAATTTACTATATAAAAAAAAATTCTCAAACTCATAAAATTGATAAAATTCATTCATCAAATTTTTCAAACTGTGAAATCATGAATTTCATGAACTGTGGTTGTTCAGGATCATTTTGATCTTAAATGGAAATAAGAAAAAAAGAATTGTAAATTGCATTGAATTTTAATTTAGTTATAAAATTTATCTTGTATAATTGATTTCATCACTATATAGTTTATTTATTTATCTAAAATTGAATTGTATTTAATTAGTATTATCATGAATTTTATTTATAAAAATATTTTGTTTACCTGGTATTATCACTCCATTGATAGTCACTGTGTTTACAAGTATTTGACATTCAATCGATGAACCGGTCAACCATAAAGTTATCGATATTTATTGTACAGGTATTTGTTGATCGCACTACCATCTTGATGTTATCGATAGAGTGATTAACAAATACTGCCATCTCCCTTTTAATATAATTTTCTTTTTGTAATTTTAACAATTTGAACATGGAGTGTTAATTAAAACAGCGAATGTTAATTAAAACAGCGATTTTTTTATTCCAATTTGTAACTTAAAACTTTATAATTTATTAACAAAATGTATATTATTTTACTGTGCACAGCTCTCAATCTCAAATCGAAGTGAAAGAATTTTTTATTATGTAAATTTTCTAAATAGCCGCGAAAAGGTCATAAAAAGCAAAACAGCGGCAAATCACTCGAACGAATTTTATCAATTTGATGAAATGTATGAATTTTATTCTTATATATTCAAACTTCAGAAAAGTCAATTTTACAAAACACTAAAATCTCTAAATCCATGAAATTCGTAAAATTAGTTAAATTTATTTTCTCAACATTACTAAAAATTCAATTCATAAAATTAAAAATAAAATTTAAATACATGAAATGAAATTCATCAAATTTTTACAAATATTGTACACAAAAGATAATTCTTAATTTTTTATTAATTATAAAATTAATCAAATTTGTAAAATTCGTCAATTTATAAAATTCCTAATGTCATAAAATTTGCCAAATTCAGAAAATCGTACCGTTAATAATAATCATAAAATCAAAAAACTCCTAAATTAAATTTATCTAACTTTATTCTTAATTATTCAAATTTCAGAAAATTAATGAAATTCACAAAATTTAGAAAATTCGCAAAATCTTCAAGTCCATAAAGATATTAAAATTAACTAAACTTATAAAATTGATGAAACATTCAACATCAAACCTCCCAAATTCATTAAATGCACCAAATTCAAAAACCACTAAAATCTATCAAATTCATAAACGCTAAAATTCACAAAGTAGCATTTCAAAAAATTCAGTAAATTTATAAAATTTAAAATTCATAAGATTTAATCCATTAAAAACGCAAAATTTAAAAATTTACGTAAATTCATGTAATTCAGCATATTCATTCAAAATTCACACAGTTTATGAAATTCGTTTTATCAAAATTTTATCGATTATATGTATGATGTATTTGGAACTGTGCCGTGCAATTCAAGCTTTCACAATTTGGTAAGTCTGTTGAATGAATTTTATCAATTTTATGATTTTTATTAATTTTATTCTGATAAATTTGCACTTCAGAAAATTACTCAAATTCACAAATTTTATAAAGATTCGGAAAATCTATAAAATTCGTAAAATTAATCAAACTTATAAAATTACTGAAACGCATAAAATTAGAAAAATTCATCTAACCCATATTGCGTTTGTAAAATACATCAAACTTTCTAAATCGCCAAAATCATTCTTACAATTTAAAAGCAACTGGAATTCATTAAATTTATAAGCTTCGTAAAATAATTCCGGAGTAACCTAAATGTTTCAAATTCAGAAACGTATTTATGAATTTCATAAAACACACAAAAATTTATAAAAATATTTAAACGTCACATTCATATGGTTAGTAAAATTCGGTTTGGGTATTGATTTTCAAAACCTAAAATTCCATTCTAATATTTTCCTGAAAATCGAGAAATTTACCCGATTTTTTCTTTCTTCAGACAAATAAATTGGAATAGAATTTTCTTTAGACTTTACATGTACTTTACCTGTAATCCGAATATCCGAAGCTGCTTTAACTTTAAAAAAATTTGCCAAGTAGCTAAATGTAGAATGCACTTTTGATCGATAAGTGACACAATTAGAACCAACTATTCGAAAACTCAAAATTATTTCAAAGCGTGACATAGAGAAATTATAGTGTCACCTTTAAAAAATATGAACACCGCTGATGCAAAACAAAACAGTAGGCCAACCTACCAATGAATACAAAAAAATATTTAGAAATATATTTTTGAAATTTTAGGTTTGGAATTAAGTTTTAAGCAAAGTTGGAAAAGTGAGTTTGCAAAAATCGAAATTTTGGTTTTTCGAATTTATAAAATAGGTTGTTTAAATTATGTGGAAATAATGAATTTAGAAATATTTTTCTTTATTAATATTAAGTCTCTATTCAGCTCTCTTTAAGAACTGATATTCAGTACTCAAAGTAAATGAAATGCATCAAATTCACCAAATCCGTATACTTCATAAATCAAACTCATAAAATGTACATATACGTAATATGTAGGTATAGTATGTATTATTTATAACTTGGAAATCGGGAAGATTCATAAACTTGCTGAAATTAAAAAAAATCACTCAATTCCTAAAATTGGTTGTTACAAATTCATAAAATTTAAAAATTCATAAAATTTGTGCCACCAATTAATCTTTCAAAATCCATTAAATTTACAAAACTACACAAAAACTCATAGAAACTAATAAATTCGTTAAATTTATTAAATTGCTAAAATCTACAAAATTCATCAAGATCTCAAAATATATAAAATTGACAAAATATATCAAGTTCATGACTACACCGAATGGCAAAGTTTTCTTTGATTTATTTCACTCTAGTGTTCATAGTAAAGACATCAATCCTGTACAAAAATGTCAGTAATTCATGGGATTGTTTAAGGGAGACGCATTTTCCTTAGTGAAACATTTTTATAAAAAAAAGCAAAGATAAGATCGCAAGCGACACAACGTCAACGCATTCAACCGTCATTTCATAAACCAACCAATCATACAACTTGCGAGCGCCTCAAACATAAGAAAATTAGACGAGGTTATGCTTGGCCTGAAAGAACTTGGCGATCAAGCTGAATCAAAGTTGAAGTTTATGGGCACAAAAGAACACCAGCCACGATTTCCCTATAATAACTCAATTTTTCGATTTAGTAATAAATAGAACCGATGCTCTTGAGTCACACGCCATTTATCCAACAAGATCGAATACAGTAAGTAGGTAAAGTATTTTTGAGAAGAATTAGAGTTTCATCAGTAAGAATGTGGAAGACTCGAAGATTTTATTAGACTGGCTGTTCAGTCAATTAAGGCGTTTGACGACATTTGTCGCTAAGGTCAACCGAACATCTTAGTTCATTTGAACTACATTAATGAGATTTATGGCGATTTGTACCATCCAACTCGTGAGAAAACGGCAGAAAAAATCTTTAAGAGCAAGCTATGGTAGAATGGGCCAGCTTCCCTGTCTAAGGATGAAAAATATTAATCAGATCAATAGCGAATCTCCGAGACGAATGAAGAAATCCAAATTGAGGTATACAGCAGCATCATTTCCGAATCTTAAGGGACAGATTATGATAACACCATACTGGATTTGAATAAGAAATGTTCAAGCTACTTCAAATTGCAAAAACTATTTTCGTACGTACAAAGATTTTGTAACGACATCAGGACCAACAAGAACGATAGACAAACTGGCGTACTAACATCACAAAAACTTTAGTTGACAAACCACAAAATATTGGTAAATTACTAAGTTTACCGACGAGCATCGCTGCCTCCGGTGTGGCATGATGGTATGGTGACACGATGGTAGGATGGTTTGATGTTGCGATGTTATAGTACCATGATGGTATGGTTTTACGATGATATTGTAATGTCAAAATGGTATGATAGTCAAAATGGTATGATAGTACGATACTATTATGGTATGATGGTGATGGTATGATGGTATGATTCACTGACAACAAGAGACATAATCTGCCGGGAAACTCCGAGTATTCCAGATAGTTTATTATTTATTCTGGTTTGAGGATTGAGGTGGGTGTCTTGTTAGCGGTTGAGTCAGGTTCCATTTGGGGGTTGGGTTGAGGTTGAAGTGGATTTAAGTTAGATTGAGTTGAGTAAGGGTCAACGCTTAAATTGGGCATTTACTTGCGTTAAGGGTTGAGTTGGTAGTTAGGTTGAGTGATTTTGAGTTGAGTTCATGTACGAATGTAGCTTTTTGAGTCGCGTTGATTTTAGGACTGAGTTGGACTTTGAGGTTGGGGTTCGATATTAACTTTTTAGTTGTTTTCATGTAACATGTAATTTTTCAAACCATGTTGATTCGAGGATTGAGCTGCGCAGTAAGTTGAGGGTTCCGTTGAGCATTATGTTGTCGAATATAATGTTTAGTTGAAATTCAGTTAGGAATTTATTTGGTGGTTGCGGTGGAGATTAGAATAAGTTGAGTTCATATACGTATGTGGTTTTCGAACTGAGTTGATTTTGGGTTTGAATTGAACGTTGAGTTTGGCTTGAGCTGAGGGTTGATTTGGGGTTAATTTAGAGGTGGAGTTGTGTTCAGTTATGGTTGAGTTAAAGGTTGAGTTGAGTTGAGGTCGAGTTAGGGTTGAATAGACTAAATTGAGGTGATTTGAGTTTAGTTTATACATGGATGAAAGTAGCTTCCGAGCTGATTTTGTGTTGGATTGACCATTCAGTGTGAAGTTGAGTAGAGCTAGGTTAGGGTTTAATTAGTTTGCGTTTGAGTAAAGTGAGTTGTTCGGTTGTGGAATTTGATTGCGGCACGATTTAGTTTGAGGATGAGTTGGAAATTGAGTTGGAGGTTGAGCTGAAGATTTAGTTAAGAGGTTCAATTAGTAATTTATTTGGGAGTTGAGGTTTCAGCTCTTTATATTTTATTTACTTACAATTGAGATTTTGAACACTCAACATTGAATTTTATTATTATAAAAATTAAAGTTAAAAGGCCTTATTAAGCCTTAATCTAAAGCTTTATTTTTTTTTAATGGAACACCAACTTATTGCTGTCGATCATCTAAAAATATAATTCAAAATTGCAAATTAAGAAAAAACCAATCCTCTCATCAGGCCAGGGCGACTGGACTGGATTGTACCACCATTTACATTCCATATATACAGAATGTACTATTTATAGGTTGTATTAGCGAATTGTAATAATACAGCCAAATTCCCTTAACAATTTTCTTCATCCCATGCATAGAGCTCTATATAGTATTCCTGTGTAAGCAAATTTTAATAAAAAACACACGATTCGTAAAAACAAAGTTTTTGACTATATATCCTTTATATATTAGACTCGGTCGATTGCAATTCAGTTTCGACCTTCTTCACCATGACTAAAATTTAAAATTAAATGAGTAAGGGTCATTCAAAAAACAAATTTGATTTTTAAACTTACTTGAAGAAACATTTGGAACACTACTAGATTGAATTTTTTAAATTGAAAATTAAAGAAAAAACTTAGTTATAGTATGTTGATCGAACTGAAATTTTGCCAAAAGTATTGTTAGGTGACAAAAGTCGATGTGCAAAATTTCAGCGTGAGAGGATCACGGGAAGTGGGTCAATTTTGAACTTGAAGATCGTAAGGACACTCAAGCAAGCAATCAAGCAGGTAAAGTTAATATAAAGGATAAACAAAATAAATACAACCCCTTCTATTCTAAACTCGAATGATTCCAAAAGCTAACACAAACTGTTTATTACTGAAATCGATCTTCGTCCAAAATTTCGGCCAAAACTACCAATATTTGCGAGAATGGGAGGCAAAATAAAAATAATAAAAATGTATCACTGGAAGGACAAAAGGATGGACACGACATTTTTTAAATCGATATTTTGAAGTCCCGTACAAAAACTTTTTTCGCGATTACAATGTTTACACAATAGAACTTTCTTATACTGGGAAAAGTAAAAATATTAGTTTTTATGACAGGCTTGGCTTTATTGTAAATTATGGCGTGAGTTCGAACAAAATTGTTTATAACTGAAGAACCTAAGTATATTCCTCACAAAACTAAAAACCTGTTTCAAAAAAATAATTTTCATTCTCGCCTTCTTTTTAATGTATGTATGTGTCACACATTTTTTCGTTTCATATTCCTGCAACCAAACCACACACCCACAAACACATCCAAATCTAAAATGTAAACTTCTTTTTAGATTTGGTCTTGTGTGTCCTATGTACTATGCTTGTGCTCTACTGGAAAAGGGTTAAAAGACAAACAATAAAATCAAAAGCAAAGAATAGAGCTGGGACGAAATAGAAAAGAATTAAAAAGTAAAAAAAAATTCTAAAATCTGTAATTAAAATTCAACATAAACAAAAGAATTTTTCCATTTCCTCATTCCACCTAGATGCCATCATCGAGACCATATAATTCAACAGGACGAAGATGAAGAACAGTAAAGTTTGTGTGTGTCTCCTATGCAAAAAGTATAGAAAAGGATATTTTTTTGTGTTTTATTTTTACAAATCAAAAAGACAAAAATAAACATTTAATCGTGTGTCTACATTTCTATTTTCCTAAAAAACTGTAAAGGAGGAAGACGACGAGGACGACAAAAAAAAATACTTTGTATGTATGTTTGTGTGTAATAAAAGAAACTAAAAACGAAATATCCTTTTTTATTATTATTACTACTATTATTTGTCCTTATACACTTTAGTGTTAAATAATTACTCAATTTTTCTAAAATAAAACCAAATGATACAAAAGACTTTTGTGTATTTGAATATCTTTCAGAAAGGGTTTATAATACAATTTACGGAAATACAAGACTACCACCGTCGCACACTTTATACCCAATATGTACAAAGAGCAAACACGCACAATTTACTGTACAGTATACAGTAGTAGAGCAACAAAATTATTTATTTTTATGATTTTCAAAAAAAAAATATATAAAAAGGATAAAAATTTCCTTTATTTCAAAAATATTATATAGTAAAGAAGGACCTTCTATTGAAAATTTATTTCTGAATTTTATATAAAATATTAACATTTTTTTTTTATTCGTTTTGTTTCAGTTGGGTAGTCCATTTTATATGGATCTCCCGTTCTACAATTATATTATATTTATTTGTATCCTTTTTAACATTTTCCGAAAATAAAAAAAAGGAACGAGAATTTATTTGACACAAACCAAAAAAATTACTACCCTTTAATAATAATAATAAAAAAAAAATTAAATTTTCAAAATTTACATCCCAAAAATAACCATCACCTCTGAACCTTCTCGTCCTTTCGTCCTTTTTTTATTATTATTATATTTTTGAAAAAAAAAAAAAAAAAAAATTTATTATAATAAAACAAAATTTTCTATTTGTATACATTTAATACATTTTTTTTTTTTTTTTTTCGAATGAACCCTTGAAAGGATAGAAACAGTATATCCTTTTTGTTGCTAGATACGTGCACATTATATAATAGGATAAAATTGGCAGGATGGACTCCAGAATTCATATACATGTATTCGAATAAAATTTGCCTGTTTTTGACTTGCTTAGAAAATTTTTTTGGGATGAAAATTAAAATTTTTTGCTAGGACACAAAAGAAAGGATACTGGAAAAATATTTTGTTTTTAGAGATATTGTCATTATTATTATTATTTCATATTTTTGTGATACAGAGAGAAAGAGAGACAAGCATGGCAAAAAAAAACATTAGGTATTTAGCTTGGATACATTCAGTGGAGATACTTGATACTTTATTCAGTGGAGATTAGATCTGGCAAATTAGAATATTTGTCGCAATAAAGGATACTACGTAAAATAAATAAAATGCGACTTATTGTTAACAATGAAACCAGGAATTTATTTTCGGTGCACCAAAAAAGTTTTTCCTATCTAATTGTAAAGGGAAAAAAGAGTTTAACAAGAGAACAAAATAAATTGATTATATTTTTAAATTAGGTGTCATAATATATACACATAGTGGCAGAGAGAGGGATGAATTTTAAAAGGTTAGTATTAAACAGGATACTTCACCTTGATTAACAAATTTGCTAATGGGGAAGAATGTTCATAGAAGTGTTTGACCGCAAATGAAATGTCTCTTTAAACAAATATTTTGAAAACCTCCTAGAATCCCTTAGAATTCCTTTCTTGAGCATTCTTGTTCTTCATCTGAATCACGTTCACTGCTGTCATAACAGACTTTTCATTTCGATCTCTCAAGAAGACTTTCCAATTGTTTATATAACTTTACATTTAATCAGATGCATCATGTCTCGTTGAAATATCGTCTGATCTGGTTTTGAATTTGACGATTCATGAAATGACATGTTGACTAATTTATTTGCTTCCTTCTTAAGAATAGTCCCAATGCTTAGCAAACATTTGCGTTGGCTGTACCTTGAAGCCAATTATGTCTCAAATAAATAAATAAACGTCGATTATTTCCCAATATTTATTATGGTTTAATATGGTTGGAAACATCATTTCCTAGTGTTCTTCCTGATTTGCCAGCTAAGGTGAATCTTGTTGAGAATTTCCTTGGCGAACTTCTTGATATTCCTCTTACTAGTTATACCTCTGGAAACCCTTACAACTTTAATGTCATATGCCTTGGCCACTTCTCTGGAGATTTATCTTGTAAAAGCACACGAAGGATGCAAAGTCTTGTTTTTATTCGTCCTAAGGATAATTGTTAAATGGTTCTAACGAACTGTACTAACTGTGTCTAACGAACCTTATTACTATTCGAAATTTTGCATGGCTAAATTAATAAAAAATGTATCACCAATTCCAGAACAATGTCAAATATGTTGTGATCAAGAATTGTCATTTTGTTTTTAATAAATGCAAGAAGGGGTTAGCATCGCAAACAACCTTTTAAAATAAGTCAAAATCGCCCTAATCACTGTAAAAGGCCCTTAATACTAAATATGAAACACTCAGGTTTACTTCGGAAGTTTATCATCTGATTATACCAATATACGACAAGAACAGGTAGGAAATATCGATTACTGTTGCGCTAGGTTAAAATAAGGTAAATGGGGGGTATAGGCTTGATTTTTCCCGATCCTTTGGCTTCCTCCAGCAGGATATTTTCCGTAATAATCCTCACAACAGATTAAGGAATTGGCGGAATTGGTCGTCCTGAAATTATTCTTAATTGAAATTTTTTACATTATTTTCACATTTCGATTTATAGATCAGTGCTGAATTTAATTTCAAAAAGGCCCCTTAATTCAATTATTCACTCAATATTTAACTGTTACTAATTTAATTTGAATTTAATTTTAATTTAATTTTAATTTAATTTTAATTTAATTTTAATTTAATTTTAATTTAATTTTAATTTAATTTTAATTTAATTTTAATTTAATTTTAATTTAATTTTAATTTAATTTTAATTTAATTTTAATTTAATTTTAATTTAATTTTAATTTAATTTTAATTTAATTTTAATTTAATTTTAATTTAATTTTAATTTAATTTTAATTTAATTTTAATTTAATTTTAATTTAATTTTAATTTAATTTTAATTTAATTTTAATTTAATTTTAATTTAATTTTAATTTAATTTTAATTTAATTTTAATTTAATTTTAATTTAATTTTAATTTAATTTTAATTTAATTTTAATTTAATTTTAATTTAATTTTAATTTAATTTTAATTTAATTTTAATTTAATTTTAATTTAATTTTAATTTAATTTTAATTTAATTTTAATTTAATTTTAATTTAATTTTAATTTAATTTTAATTTAATTTTAATTTAATTTTAATTTAATTTTAATTTAATTTTAATTTAATTTTAATTTAATTTTAATTTAATTTTAATTTAATTTTAATTTAATTTTAATTTAATTTTAATTTAATTTTAATTTAATTTTAATTTAATTTTAATTTAATTTTAATTTAATTTTAATTTAATTTTAATTTAATTTTAATTTAATTTTAATTTAATTTTAATTTAATTTTAATTTAATTTTAATTTAATTTTAATTTAATTTTAATTTAATTTTAATTTAATTTTAATTTAATTTTAATTTAATTTTAATTTAATTTTAATTTAATTTTAATTTAATTTTAATTTAATTTTAATTTAATTTTAATTTAATTTTAATTTAATTTTAATTTAATTTTAATTTAATTTTAATTTAATTTTAATTTAATTTTAATTTAATTTTAATTTAATTTTAATTTAATTTTAATTTAATTTTAATTTAATTTTAATTTAATTTTAATTTAATTTTAATTTAATTTTAATTTAATTTTAATTTAATTTTAATTTAATTTTAATTTAATTTTAATTTAATTTTAATTTAATTTTAATTTAATTTTAATTTAATTTTAATTTAATTTTAATTTAATTTTAATTTAATTTTAATTTAATTTTAATTTAATTTTAATTTAATTTTAATTTAATTTTAATTTAATTTTAATTTAATTTTAATTTAATTTTAATTTAATTTTAATTTAATTTTAATTTAATTTTAATTTAATTTTAATTTAATTTTAATTTAATTTTAATTTAATTTTAATTTAATTTTAATTTAATTTTAATTTAATTTTAATTTAATTTTAATTTAATTTTAATTTAATTTTAATTTAATTTTAATTTAATTTTAATTTAATTTTAATTTAATTTTAATTTAATTTTAATTTAATTTTAATTTAATTTTAATTTAATTTTAATTTAATTTTAATTTAATTTTAATTTAATTTTAATTTAATTTTAATTTAATTTTAATTTAATTTTAATTTAATTTTAATTTAATTTTAATTTAATTTTAATTTAATTTTAATTTAATTTTAATTTAATTTTAATTTAATTTTAATTTAATTTTAATTTAATTTTAATTTAATTTTTAATTTGTTCTACTTCTAAAATTTTTAACCAAAAACTGGTTTTGTGTTTGTTTTCTTGCTTCTCTCTTTGCATACTTTTCTGGAACTCAATGACTCTCAATTCTTTCGCAGTCCGCCTTTGGCCAAGCTATTTTCACTGCTGTTCGTATGTTCAGGATCCAATAGCGTTGCCTAAATTCGTTGAAGACCGTTTTTTGACCTTGGTGCTTTTTCTTTTCGAATTTTTTTTCGCAGTGTACAGGTAGCAGTCGTTCCATGGAATTGGCTTTTGAACATTTGTT
Source organism: Tipula vernalis (assembly GCA_958295665.1). Lineage (NCBI taxonomy): Eukaryota > Metazoa > Arthropoda > Insecta > Diptera > Tipulidae > Tipula > Tipula vernalis. Next base: position 136,519,925 of record OY282559.1, read on the forward strand.
AGTCTTTTGGCTATCCCGTGAATATTGGTAAAGCCTTGACTATTTATTTATTATCTGGCAATGAACTACTTAATATCATTATGCCCAACGTTTTTCTCCTGTGGTGGGTTTATTATTGATTGTGGCTCAATTATTGACATCGTAGGTACTTTACAATCTTCAATATTAGTTGGTGGTCTTTCTTCGACAACGAGTTCTGCATCAAGCAAATGATCTATTACAACTTTTTTTGAGGTTATACAATGCTGTCTTACGAAACGATTTGCAGGTTCTAATTCATCATCAATACTTTGGAATTCAGCCTCTTCTTCTTCCAATTTAGTTATATACACTTCATAATTCTTCATGGAGGTGGCTTTGCTCCTGTCAGCTTTCAATTCAGCTAGTCGTAACCGTAACGTAGGGTTTTAAGGTTCTCCTCATCCATCTTTTTAGCTCCAGCTCTTCGAGGTGTTTCATGTTGCTGCTACAAGTAGCCTACCTCCTAATACCTATATATTCAACCAACTATTACTGTGTAGACTTACCAAAAATTGCTAAAAGCAGCTTACTAGATTTTATATTAATCAATTTAATAGGCAACCAAAAATGTATTCTCCCAATTTTTATTCCAGTAAAACTTACTTGTATCACAAAACCTCCATTTTTATGTAAATTTCTAAAATTTTTATTTAATTTTCAATTAATTATTTAACAAAATAAAATTTTTTAACATACAGACGCTACAAAACATAAAAACGAAAACTACTTTGCATAAACTTACAACTTAGCACACAAATAGAAAAAAAACTGTTAAAATTTTGGTTGGTTGCTTGTGCTGGTACTCGAATACCAAAAAAACAATTCTTTGGTGGTCATCCATTTTACTTGCTTGAAAAAAAACTAAACGTATTTTCATTTGGAAAAACTATTTATACCTTCATACATACACTAAATAATTGATTTTTCTATTAACAATAAAACTTTTCCAAAAAACTTTTCATTTTCAAACCCAAGTATTTTCTTCTTCTTCAAAAAAAAAAAAAATTAAAAATAGTTAAGAGTACAAAACAACTATGTTGTACATAGGGAACAAAAAAGTCCTGCAAACAAATTTTCCAATTTAAAATTGAAACAATTCAATTCAAAATGATTTTTTTTTTTGGAAAATTTGTTGTGTTGTTTTTGTACGAAAATGAAATTAAATGGAAAAATAATAAATAACAATAATAAAATTAATAAGAAATGTTTTGTTGTTGGCTTTTTATGTCGTTAAGTTTTTCTCAAGATGAGGAAAACTACGAGTCGCAAAGAAAAAAAAACAACGAAATTTATTTTGTGCTGTTATTTAACCCTGACGCAAGCATTTCTACGAAAAATATGCGGTTTTGTGGTGTACACCTTGTTCGGTGCCCATTTCTAGGGTTAGACAATGCTTATGTTTTGTTGTAAAAAGATAGTTATGCGTTGTTGCTGTTGTCGAAAGTTTTTTTTTGTGTATATGATTTTATCACAACTTTAACAAAGTGGTATCTAGTCGTGTCGTATATGTACATATATCGAGAAGAGAGTTTAAGTGGGAAAATTACTTGACTGCCATTATTTTGATGAAATCAACAGAACTTCTTCGTTTTTTTTGTGTATTTTTGTATGTCAATTCTCCTATATCCTGTCTTGTCGCTGCTATACTTTGTGCGATTTTCTTTTAATTTTCTTCATTACATTCTCGACTAAAATATTTTTGTTTTAAACACCAAATAAAAAGTTTTCGTGCATTCTTAAAACTAAACACTATCATCATAGTCATCAGCAGCATCATTGCCATGTGTATACGATTTTAGAAAAATGTACATTTGTGAAATGAAAATGGAAAATGGGTTGGAAAATAAAAACCAAAAATTATACTACAGATAAAGATATGTTTATGCGAAGTGTATATGGTTCAGTTGCTTTCGGTTGGAAATTCAGGCGAATAAAATATAGCAGTCGAATGGATTTATGTGTACAGGTACATGTGGAAAACGGAAGCATAATAGTTTACGGTTTGATTAACTGTTTTTAGTTTGTATAGGAATTTTCATTATTGAAATATTTTTAACATCTTCAAATTATAAAGAGACATTCTTAAAGAATTTTGTTTCGGTTGCCTAAATATTGTTTTATTACACCAGTGGACAGATTTCGAATGATATTCCGTTGGTAATATTTCAACAAGGCGAAAAGAAAACTATTTATAGTAGTGGTCATACGATCCCTTTGTTGTTAAATTTATAATAGGATCTAAGTAAAAAATCACAACAAGCAGAGCAGCATTGAAATTTCACCTATTAGAATCCCATCAAATAATAACCAAACCTATCTAATTAATGTTTCGAAATTATTTATTATACTCACATGATTTTCCCTGCTTCCACAATTGCAGCGTTACAAACTTTCAATGGTAACTTATGGTACTTCAAGTGCCCCGTGCTTCTTTATACTCATTGCATTGAAGCCTAAAATCCTAGAATTAGAAAAAACACGAGGATTGGTTTTTATGTAGATGACCAAGAATATATTAACAAGATTTGGCCCTTCAAAGAGAAGTTAGACAAATTTTACATTCGGATGGATTAAAACTAAAAAAATTACTACCCAACAGCCAATTTTATTAAAACACCTACCTGAAGAAGAGCTTAGTTTATCATTAAGATAAATTACTGATGGTACTATAACGCTGCTTACATTATATAAATAAATAAAATGTTTCACACACTTAAATTTTTATTTTGTAGGATTATTATGGCAAGTTGAAGTGGACTGAAGCTCCATTAATAATTGTTTTGTTAATTCTGGTACAAGATTCTCTCCCTAAGATGGATTTAGCAGTTCTAACCAGTTACGTCCAATCAGTGGTTTAATATTTCTGTCGCTATTCACGATGATAAATTAAAGCACAGGTGTTTCCCTGGCTCAATCTCTTGGCCAGTTACTGAAATTACATTAGGGTTAGTATTTTTATTAATTAACAAATGCTTAAACCTAGATTCATAAACTTTTCTGATGATTATTGAAACACAAGCTCACTTATCAACTTCAACTTCGATTAACTAATTATCAAGTTCCAAAAGTTGAATTGCTGCTTTTTGATAACTGAATACAAATAATTTTCCTACAACTGAAACATTGCCACTATTTTGCTGGACAACTGTTTGGATCATGTCTTCTCCCACAACGATAACAATTTTTGAAAGTATTTGAATTGTTTTTAAATTTCATCAAATTGTTTTTGGAATAACGGCTTCCTGAAGGATGGCGACCACGTGTAGATAAGCTTGACATATTTACTTGATAGTGACTATTATCATTATCACGTATTATGACGTTATAATTTGGTATTGGTTGAAACGATTTCGATTCATTTGTCGACATTTCCATGTTCAGTACCTTTTCGCTACACATTTCAAAACGTAAGTCAGGATCCCCTAACAAAGCACGTCGAATCTCACTTTCTCTTAGTCACACTATAAAACTCTGTATTAATACCGATAAGTTTTACGTTTTCTGTCGGTAAATAATCACCAAAACTACAGGTTTGTGCCAATGCTTTTAACCGTATTAAAAAATCAATTATCGGCTCTTCCATTTGCTGTACTGCAAATTGTCGTAGTATATCGCTCGGCCCACGTACTAACTTTTAGTTGAAATTGACTTTTTAAATCAGCCACCACTTCCTCATAAGTAAGCGTCATTGGGCCTTTGGAAGAAATCACATTTTTCACTGTTTCATAATTTGGCTTACCAACTAAATTGAATAGCTCAACAACGGTTGAAGCAGTTTCGTTGATTTTAAAATAAATTCGAACACCTTCCTTGTAATTTTCAAAATTTTCACCCGGAATGAATTTCTCGATTTTATACATATTTGAGATCTTATTTTTAAGTTTTAGTTTCGGTGCGATTTTATAGTTTTTATCACTTGCACTGTCACTACTCATCAATTTTTTAAACTATTCTTCAATATATTTACTAATCGTTTTACTAATCCAGTATAAATTTGTTTGCTTGCCCTGCTTTTTATTGTCGCAAAAGATATCTGTCCGAACACCTCGAGTGGCGCAGAATCGTTTCAGGGCTCCCTGGAAGGTGTCAGTGTTTTGACTACAAATGGACCAGCTAAATCTATGCCGTTTGTATAAACGTTCTGACTGGACATTGACGCGAGCGGCGGGTAATTCAGTCATCGAAACAGCCGCCGTTGTTGGATTATAGCATTGTGTCGAGAGCCGATTACGAGATGTGCAAGTGAGAATTTTGGACATTCGAATAGCTATATAGGTTTTCCAAACTTTGGATGAATCTAAGGTGATTAATGAAACGGTGTACAAAAATACCTTCGGATCAGATGTTAAACATAAAGACCTTTGAAATAATTCAAATAAACGCACGAGCAATATAGCTACATTTAGCCCTGATCGTAGAACAGATACGGTATTTACCGGGACTACCATTGTTTTTGCCGCTAACTGGTTTCTAACCAGAATTCATTCCGGTTCTATTCCTGGAGGGAGTTTATCATCCCAATCAATTTATGATCCTCTTAAGCCAAATTGATTAAAATAGTATTTTGAGGCAAATTGTTACTGGTGCAAGTAGACTTAGTGGATCAAAAATTCTCGATATCTCTTTATATGGTTTCTGCACCAGACGTCAGGTTATCCATGTAAAAATCGCGTTTTAGAATTTCGGAACCAACTGGGAACTTGTCAAAACGGGTGCTGGTGCAGTACCGTATGTGACGGCGCGTAATCGAAAATATTAGATATTTGATGTTGGAATTTGACGCCAGATAATCCTTTGTTAATCTCTATCCTTGGGATGGATGAGAAATTGCCTAAATATTTTCTCGATGTCGGCGGAAATTACAAATCGGTGCTATCGAAATCAGATAAGAATATTTAGGACCTACAAGGAGTCTATTATTTAATGATTTTATGGAAGCATCAAACACCACAAGGACGTTTGTTGTAGTACTGGAGCTTTTAAAACTGGATGATGAGGCATATGGTAAGTTTTATTTGGAAAATTTTGAATTTCTTGTTCGGACTTACGTAGGCTTTCTTAAGTGGAAAATCTGAATCAAGTCTTTTTTCTAGAGACAAATATCGCCGTAATGCTTGAGTACAGACCGGTAGGTATTAACAAGATTTGGTGGATAGGTTTTTAATGGCAACGGGAAGGATATGCGATTAGCTTGATACGAAACGTTATCATGAAAATAGTTGGCGCACGTACATTCGTTATCGGTGCGACTACTAGAGTTTAGAATCTCTTCAGTTCCCCAAAACCGTTAGAGGGAATTCTTAATACTTGATAATCTGGGTGGTCGTTGTTTTATTCAAAGTATCAATTGAAATGCTAGTCTTGGGTTTAGGAATTCTCAGATAACTAACGCATTTCGATGCTATGAACGAATGAGTCGAACCAGAATCAAGAAGAGCCTGACATTTTGCCCATCTACCGAAACTGTCCCCAATTTCGGTCTTCGCTGTTGGAAATATTGATATTTTTGGCGGGTGTGGACTATCAAAATTTCTAGTGGCGAATGGCGGATATATGACTTCTTCGGGGTGTAGCAAGGTATTATGCCTTTTGTTGCATTTAAAACGTCTCTTCAATCATCGGTGCATATCGGGCAAGCAGGTTGCTTTGTTACGTAAAACGGCTTACTCGACATAGATAATTTGCGTGCAGTATGAAATCGCTTAGACACGGAATCTTCTAAAGTGTCCATTCTTTTAGATATAAATGCCAAAAACTGATCTATGGTAGGAAATTCATTTCTGAGGTTTCGTATCTCCGCAGTTGTTTGGACTCCTAATCCAATTTCTCAACTCAATACCGAATTCAGAATCAACATTAAAGCAGGTATAAACAGTGTTGTGCGTCTACACACATTTTGAAATTGTCTACACGCAAATGTCGACAATAGCGTAGACAATAGTTTTCGAGGTAGACAACGTAGACAATACATAGACCATGTAGAAAATTCGTAGACAAATAAAATTGTTTTTTTTTTTTTTTTTTTTTTTTTTTTTTTTTTTTTTTTTTTTGAATAGAGTTACTAACTGGGAAAAATGGAAAAAATATTACACTCCTGTTTGAAGTTCCGAAATCATCCATAAAAGCAGAATCGATAACATAAAGCCAGAATGCCTGAAAACAAAGATACATTACGTTTGCAATTAACAAACGAAATAAATCAAACACGTATATGACGTCATTTCTCAGGAATACGAAGAAACACTAACTAAATTCATTTCGCTGCAAGTGCGTACTAGGTTTTAGTGTTTAAATAGTAAATGAAGAAAATGAGTGCGCCCAACAAATTTAAAAAATGCTCTCTTAATTTTAACAGTAAACCAATAAAAAGGTCACCAAAAAGTTTGTAATTTCCATAGCTGTTTAAGGGCTTTGTTGATAGCTTCTTCAGATTTTTATGTAATACATTTTTTGCCAAGTTTAATACCCTCCCGAAAGTGCTTGGCCTACTATTGTGTGCTAAACTTTTTTTTTGTATTCGATTGAGGATTGAAAAAGATGTGTGCAAAGTTTCAAAACTGCACCACTTTTTCTTTTTTAAATGTACACCGGATTCGAAGCAAAATATTTTATACTTAAACTGCCAAAAATTGTTCGTAAAGCCTGGTTCTCATTAGTCAATTACTTGAATTCAAGTAACTTGAACCTTCATGATCAATACGAACGTGTAATTTTACTTAATTTTAAGTTTCAAGTAAAGTAGAGGCCCTTGCATCTTTTGTATTCAAGTTGAGTCGTCTGAGATGAGCCGCATTATAAAATTTAGTTATGTGGAAAGTATTTTACCAAAATAGTGAACTTAAAATTTTTGACATCTGCAAAAATTAAGTGGGAGTAGTGCAGAAATCATAATTTTTTTGGAAATTTACCAATCCTATGAAGTTATCTGGAACATCGACTTAACTTTGTGATTTAAATTTGACTTTTCCAACTTAAACTAATATTTTTGATTTTAACTTTGAAATCTTCCACAATTTTTATTGCCGAAAAATTATGACACGCATAACAATTTAACAATCATAGTTAACAAGTAGCCTCAAAGGATTGCCGTCTTTATGGACTTTAAGAAGAACACATATATCCTTGCAGTCGTCCCATTGTATTTCCTTAAGCAATAGGTTTATTTATTTTGCCTAATCTTTCCCAATATTAAATAATTGGATTTAAATTTGCTTCTACTGACGAAATACAAACTTTTCTTATCTCCTTTCGTGTTGTTGTCTGATAAGACCAATTCCATTTCCTCAATATATGTAGCCAGCTTTTTTATGAGTACCGTAACATTAACCTTACCAAATTTCTTTACGTATACACATCAGGATTGTCACATAGAAGTTGTTTAAGTTTGTGAGTTTATCGAATTTGTAGTATTCCGTCCTTAGTGAAAGATTTATTTGCAAGTTGTCATTAAATTCAAAATTTTTCTGACCCAAAAACCCAATAATATTTGTCGTAAATTGAATAAATGTTAATGTTAAATATGTAATGTTTGTAACAAATATTAATTAGAGTATTTCTGATACAACCAAAAATTATTTACGAGTAACAAAACTATAATTTCTGTCAAATACACAATAAAAATCTGATTTCTTTCAACCACAAAGAAGTTCGTGGCTAATTATTATAATGTTTGAAGGAAATTATATATAATTTGGAACAAGACATTATTTTAATAGATCCGAATGATAATTGTTTCAAATAAACATTGCCAATTAAAATATCATTAATGTTTATTTTTAATTTTATTAAATCATTATTGTGAAATTATTATTTATATATTATGAATTTTTTTAATAAGATCAATTTCCATAAAATTAGTCGATCGAAATTGATCTTAGTAAAAAACTGAAAATAAATAATTAATAATTTCACAATAAGGAATTTAATAAAATTAAAAATAAAATACAAATTGGTTTACTATACGTTTATTTTGTCAATTTTAAAAGGGATTATTACTGCAAGTAACAACCACTACTGGCAAGAAAAAATATGAGTGTGAAGTTTATGCTAAAAAAAAAAATAACAAAAAATTACACTGTTAAATTAGCTATTTTCCAATTGGAATTTAAATTATATGAAAATTTAAATTTTTTGTAATTTTGGATTTTTCGTACCACCAAACAGATTCTTTTCATCAGAAAACTTTTCATCCTTTTCAGATAGCTGGACCATCTGTGTATATCGTTAACCAAAAGCATCCAATTGTGTTGAACATTACTATATTTCAGACAATTTAAAAGTTAAATGAATTTTGATGGTTTAAATAATTATTTAGCGCCGATCCTGGAAAGGTCCCGAAGGCCCCGCACATTTGTTAGAATAGCTAAGCCATATAGCGGTCATTGTCACAAAGCCGATCCAATTATGATGAACTATACTATATTTCACAGTTTTTGGAATTTTTAATAATTTTCCATTATTTTAAAAGTTTTATTTCGCCGACCGCAGAAATGTCCACAAGGTCTTGCCCATATTTTCGGATAACTTGGCCATATGCCAGTCTACGTGGTCAACCTTATCCAATTGTGATGAACTATACTATACTTCACAGAATTCAGAATTTTTAATAATTTTATTGGTTTAATAAATTGTTGTATCTCTGATCACAGAGATGTCCACAAAGTCTTGCCTATATTTTTGGATAACTTGGCCATATGCCAGTCTACGTGGTCAACCTTATCCAATTGTGATGAACTATACTATACTACACAGAATTTCGAATTTTTAATAATTTTATTTGTTTTAAAAATTGTTGTATCTCTGATCACAGAGATGTCCACAAGGTCTGGCCTATATTTTTGGATAACTTGACTATATGCCAGTCTACATGGTCAGTCCTGTCCAATTGTGATGAACTATACTATACTTCACAGAATTTAGAATTTTTAATAATTTTATTTGGTTTAAAAATTGTATCTCCGATCACGGAAATGTCCACAATGTATTGCCTATATTTTTGGATAACTTAAAGAAATGTGCTTCGGGACATTTCTGGGATCGGCCCTAAATAATTATTTAAACCATCAATATTCATTCAACTTTTAAATTATCTGAAATATAGTAATGTTCAACACGATTGCATGCTTTGGTTTAGCTGTGATTGTAAATAATCTGGCATGCACGGCAACATTACATATACCGCTTCAATCTTTTTCTTATTACTGCTCGAACCTAATGTTTATTGGCTCGAATTTATCAAAATAAAGAAGAAGCGGCAAAACTAAGACACCGTCATCTGAAAAAATTTTGCCAATTTTGATTTCCAGTTATTACTTTGAATATAACTTGTGATGAAAGTTACTTTAGTGTGGCTGAGTTCATCAATATAGCTAATTATATCGGACAACATATTTGTTTCGTTGAAAATTTTACTACAATAAATAAATCAGACAAATCAATCATCTGTATAGTTATTGCTTTTTTTTTGTTAAAACTAGTTTATTATTCTGATGGATCAAATGCATATGAGACATAATTGATGTCGGTATTGGAAATTTTAAACAGTTTGCATCACGCAATTCTTTGAAGAAAATATATTCTGACGCAATAGTGCAACTGTCATGTAATGTTTGTACGCACTTAGAGATTTCCATATTAACTCTATTTTTCCAATTATTTGATTTAAATGATGCTTAAATATACTAAAACTTTGTTTTAATATTTCTAAGACTTTTCTCCTAGACACGGAATTCTCATTATAAACATTAACAATCAGTTTAAGAATATCTCTTTTTATAACAGTTTCTAAATCAAACTGAGAGTTGGTGTAATCGATACACATGTCTGATACCACTGGATCAATTTTAATTAAATCTAATCGCCCTATCTCTATGGAAACTGCCGATTTTTGGAAATGATTTCTATTTAAGTGACTTCTTAATGATTCAATAAATGCAAATTTTCGGTTACAGCCTACCGTACTGCAAAAAAACAGGACAGATTATGTTTTCTTAAATGATTAATATATAGTGATACACCATTGTATTTCTTTTGCCAAATATAACATAAAATCATTTTTAGAACTTATGAAAGTGTGTTACAAATTTATTTCAAATTTGTTCTATTGATACCGCTGATGTCTACGTTAAACAGTGTCTTTTCATATTTTCAAGGAACACCCAAATGTGTTTACTTATCAGGATTTGCGATATTTAGTCCACAAAATATATTAAAACAGCATTCCAGTGCTTTTATTGGATCGTCAAAGTAAATTTTTTTTCCAGCTATTGTTATAGCTGCTTTGGGCTTTCTTATGTTCCCAACTAACAGAATTCTAGGTTGTTTAAATTCGAATGTTAAATCTGCATTACTTTTTGACTGTAAAATGAAATAGTCAAAATAAAATTAACAGAGGTCAATCGGATTGCTTTAAATTTCGTTTTATCACTTACCTCAAAATGTTGTAAAAAACTTTCTTGTACCTCCGATTTACTAGGTTTAACCTTATTAGTAATGAACATAACGGGCAGAATATAGGGCAGTAACACAAACTTATAATATTTTTTGATTCCAAATCTGTGTTTAAAAAGTTTCTAAAGTTTAATATTTTACCACTATCAGCCAGAATATTTAAATAGTATTTAGTAGTGGCAATTTTAAATTGTTTAGTACGCTGAATTATATGTTCGCACAAAAAGCTAAGAACGTCTGATTTGAGTCGTTCAATTTCGGGATAACGTAGTTTTGCAGCAATGGCAACCTAACTAAAAATTTATTATGCATATAGGTTTATGAATATCAAATTGTACAAGTTTTGCCTTACCAATTCATACCCTTTCGGTTCCAACAAACGTATAAATTTATCTAAATACTCTTTTGTATTTAGTAGTTTCTTGCGTTCATTGAAAGTTTTATTCCATTTGAAAATAATTGATTCCCATGGCACTATATTTATGGACAAAAAATTCAATCCCTGTTTTAGTTTCAAAATCGCACTGTATAAATTCAGTATTATCTGATGATGGCGAACTTTTGTTGTTTTTGTATCTTATTTTTCGACGCGTAATTATACTGGCTTGGGAAAGGGCGTTTTTTTTATTGTAATATGCGTTGAATAGTTTCCCTTTAGCTGGATTTCTAAACTCAGCTAGTGTGAAATACACAGTTCCGCTTTCTGTGTTTTTATTAAAAATTGATAAAAGTATTTCTAGTATTTGATTAAAAATTTGTAAATAGCAATAGATTTAATTTAATGTTTATTATTACTAAACGAAATATAATTTCAAAGTTAGAAATAAATAATATGCCGCATATTACGGTATTTAAAACTTTATAATGTTACGTTACTTTTATTTTTTCAATACAAATTCATTTAGGAATCGAGGAAATAAATTAACATAACATGAATTTTATCGTTTCAGAAGTGGGTCTAATAATTGCTTTCCACTCGACCACCGTAAGTACTTGGGTGTTTGCTTAAATTCAATACTTCTAACTGCTCTTGCTATAATAGTAAGAACAGTTACGAGTATTTAATTTAAGCAAATACACAAACCTAAGTACTTATGTATAAGTACTGGTGGCCGACTGGAAAGCAACTAATAGAACCCATATTTTTCGTAATCAATACTTACACGTGATCAGGATTTTTTTTAAAGCATCATCAATTATTAGTTTCGAAATTTTGACTCGGTCTGCATTTTGCAAAGACTGAGGATTATTTTCGTATTTACTTAAATAAACGTTAAATGGCAAATGATGATTATAAAATTTTGATTTCTGATCACTAAAATTAATTTAAACGAAGATTTTATACTATTATGATTCATTAAGGAATTTTAAATTCGAAAAGTAACATTAAAATGTATATAGAATCGGACCTTTTATTAGGCCGTATTCCGGGATTTAAAATTTTATCGGGGAAAAACATGAAATCGGGTAAATAGCATAACATAACATGGTGCCGAAATACGGCCTGTTATAAGTTTCACTTAAATTTGTTATATTCAATCTCATAATAAAAATAAAAAAAAATTAATAATTACTTCGGAACTAAGTTTAAATTTTTCGTTATGTGTCGCATTGCGGTTGTTGAATTGTTTAAACTTATTTGACCATACGCAAGATATTTTCCTAATCCCTTTGTAAGAGGGAGGTTCAAGTTCACCTTCAGAAATTTAAATATTTTCGATTACAGTTATTTCGCCGTTTGGTGCGATGGCTTCAATTGAATCTACATAGTTATTATTCAATAGATCATTACACTAGGTAATGGTAAATTTAAAGCCTGGGCTTCGTTGCTTGCATAAGAAGTATCACTTAGTTCTTCTACCACTAGCGTGAAATTGTTCTGGTATCTTTAACAGATTGTACAAAAAACTCCCGTTTTAATTCCGCCCGCTTTGTCCATGAACAAACTTAAATGTCTTTGTTAACTAAGAAATGTGAAGCCACAAAATATTATAATTATATACGCTTAAAATTTTAATTAGTTTACTTTTAATTATTATTCTTCACATTAATGTATTATTTTATTTAAATTATTCACATCCAAACTCGTGTAAATCTATCTGAATTATGAACATGTTCATTGTTAAAATTATCGAAACAGTTTTATAACGGCATCAAAATAATTACACAAACACATATTTTATTATTCACAAACACTACGTTGAAATATTATTTCGAACAAAGAATTTTGTTTGGAAAGTACTAATTAGTATTTCAAACAAACCCTTTCATATTAGAAGAAAATAATTTATATGTTTCGAAGAAACATTTTGACAAAAATCTGCAACTGTTATAAACACATAAAATTATTTAACACAAACAATTAATTGTTTGTTGCTAACGCTAAAATGAAAAAAGATTTCGGAATAACACATTTTGTTTGAAATTAATAATTATTATTTCTTAGTAATAGTTTCGAATAGCCTATAAGTATTTTTAACAATTATTCGGTAGTTGTTCCCAAATAATTAGCTAACACTCTTTTTTCCAGTGTGCACAAATAACACTTTTTAAAATGTAAATTGGCATTCTTCATTACAAGCTTAGATGCAAATTTTGCTTGCTTATGTTGCCCTGTTTCTAGGATTGTGGATCATTTGCCAGGCTCGGCTACATAATCTACCTTTCTGTCAGTAATTCAATTATATTACATCGCAATAAACAAGATTTTAAAAAGACAAACATTTATATGGACAATATTTACATTGAAATAATAAACGTTAATAACAATTTGATGATTTTCTTTTAATTTCGCCGCAAAAATACTTAAACTAAGGCTATATAATGTACAAGTGCATACCTAATATATAAATTACATCGGCAAAAGCCATAAAACACAAACACACAGACAGGCAACAGCAGAATCGCATGGCGGAAAACAGACAAAAAGAAAAAGGAATTTTCTTCTTTTCAATTTTCCCTTATACATAAATACAGAAAATCTCAAGGAACACAAAACAAAAACACAAAAAAAAAATTCAGACAAATTCATATTCATAAAAACAGACATATTTAGTTTTCATTTCATATATAGGAAAATTGTTCCATACCACATATACATAAAATACAATTCTACATACATAAACGGAACAATAGGAAAATTCTGTGTATTATAATGACACATAACATTGTTGTTGGTAATTTTCCTCTACATTTTTAGTGTTCCTTTTTGCTCTACTCGTTGCCGTTGTTGTTGTTGTTGTTGTTGTTGTTGTTGTCGTCGTCGTTTTTAAATGATAATATAAATAGCAATGGTGATTGTTCCACAAAATGATGACAATAAAAAATTGTCTTTACAATAAAAAATAAAAAATTAAAAAAAATTGAAAAATTGTGATTTTTCCTTTTTGTCCTACTAGTGGTTTTTGCCTTTATTTTTATTTTTTTTTATGTGTGTTTGCTTCCATTCCTTGCGCCAAACCATCAATCATCATATTCTTTGGTCATATATGTATATTACACAGAGCAACAACATACATTTGGCTGATTCACAAGTAGCTGCTAGGAACAATACGACAAAACTATGTACGAAATGACAACAGCTTTAAAAAAGAAAATATTTTAACAATTTTTTTTAATGTTTTGTTTTCGGAAAATTATGATAATTAAAAAATTCCATTTTCACGAAAAGATAATACGTACGTACACACATACACCACATATTATTATAAGAAAAATAATTCGTCTGAAATTTTTCTATTTTTCCAGAAAGAAGTTTACTAAAAAACAAAAACAAAAAAAAAAAAAAATGGGAAAATCATTTTTCCTCTTTTTTTTTTTGTGATATGTGTGTATGTGTGAATGTAATTTTCTTCAGCTATTATTTTATGATTAGGGTATAGGGATAGGAAAAAAAATAGAAAATTAAAAATTTTTATTTAAGAATTAAATTGTATGCTTACCTACCGTATACTATGTACGAGTATGTAGGATATGTGTTTGTCTTCGAAATTATTTTTTTTGATTACCTTAGAATCAAATTAAAAAATTCCAAGAACCACTAATTATTGTCTTATTCCTTAAGTTATAGCTATTCACTTTTGAATTCGTTTTTTTTTTATTGTTTGGATTTTTTGGATAGGGTGGGAGCTTCTTTTTTTTTGTTTTTTTTTTTGTTTAAAGGAGCGAGAGGGGTTGCATGGTTTTTTTTCGGAAATAATTTTAAGTAGGAATCATTTGAATTTTGTAACTGATCAACCAATTTCATCTGAGTCAAGTTTACTAATTTTACATTTTGAGAAGTTGCCAGAATCTTACAGAATTTTGATTAAAACCCATCACACTGTTGAATTCACAGTTGGGGGCAAATATTTCTGCACTGGGTGATAAAAAAATATTTTGTATATTTTGTTTAGAGCTGAACGTATACAGATTCCAAATATGTTAAAATATTTAATTTAATTAAAATATTTGTCAAATTTTTCCGATTTCCAGGGTTTTCAAAATGTCCAAGGCAATGACGTACAGGAGTAGCAAAGTTGTGTAAAGTTTTACCGTAATAATTAAAATAAGATATCTTTATTCGTGACATTTTGTAAAATTTATTTATACTTTATTAATTTTTTTGTTGAATGTTAATTAATTGATGTAATTTCTAATATGCTACCGTTGATTAGACCATTTTGAGTGTGTTTCGATTAACACAAAAAGTATATTAGTATTTACGAGCAGTAATTCAACGAAACCGACTAATAGACAGAATTCTATTTATTTAATTATATGATTTTAATATCCCCGTGCGTTCTTTCCACCCAGGGGCCTATGTGTTAAATAAGCCGCGCTGTCCACCTGCCTGTTGTTCCTTGCTCCAATGCACTCTGTCACAGCTCTAAGTAGCGACCCCTCCCTTCCAGACTCGCTGTTTTTCGTCCAACCTCCGACGTTCGCTTGTATATATATTTAAGTTCCTTTGCCAGAAGATGTATAGGGATGCACCTAGCTATTACAAGGATAGCCTCGGAAACTGTGCGATAGGCCGATGCCACCCGTAACGCGCTCCGTCTTTGCACTTGTGATAGCCTCTTCCGGAATGTTTTTTTTCCCAGGGAGTCTGCCCATAATTCCACCCCATAGAGAAGGACATATTGAACGGCTGACATTAAAAGCCGGCGTTTGCTAGCTTTCGGGCCACTAACATTAGCCATTAGACGACTTAGAGCTGTAACCCCCCTCGCAGCCTTGTCTGCTGTCCGTCTGATCTGCTCAGGGACCTCAAAACAGATAAATCTCCAAAAATCTAAAGGTTCATAATTTTCATGATTACCATACTTTATTTTACTTACGTAAAAGGAAGTAAAAATGAAAACAAACAATTTTGAAGACGGACTAGCGCCTCTTGCGAAAATGTAAGCGAAGCTGACCTACTAAAAGGGCCGTGTTTTTAGTGATAAAAGTTTGGCTAGCACATCGAAAAGCCTCCTTAATTAACTAGTTAAAAAAAAATAACCCATACGAAAGTTCTACCAAATTATTATCTTTGAAATTAAATTCAACACTCAAGGGCCAATATCGGCCATTGCCAACAATAATGACAAAGGTTTGGCTAGCACATGGGATAGGCGCCATAATTACCTAGATAACAAACCCTAACCCATACGAGAGTTCTACAAAATTATTTTATTTGAAATCACAGGCAAACCTCAGGGGCCAATATCGGCCATTTCCAACAATAATGACACAGGATTAGCTAGCAAAAGGCACGGCTCCTTAATTACCAAGTTAAAAAACCCTAATCCACACGAATCGTTCGATTAATAATAGTTCTACAAAATTAATTTCATTGAAATTACAATCCACCATTACCAATAATGATGACAAAGGTTTGGATAGCACATGGAAAACGCTCCTTAATTAATAAACCGTAACCCATACGAAAGTTCTAAAAAATTATTTTCTTTGAAATTACACTCAACTGTAAAGGGCCAATATCGGCCATTGCCAACAATGATGACAAAGGTTTAGCTAGCACAAGGAATGGGCTGTTAATTACCTAGTTAAAAGCACTAATCCATACGAAAGTTCTACAAAATTATTTTCTTAGAAATTAAACTCAACCCTCAAGGGCCAATATCGGCCATTGCCAATAATGATGACAAAGGAATAGGCTCCTTAATTACCTAGGTAAAAAACCTGAATCCATACGAAAGTTCTACAAAATTATTTTCATTCAAATTGAACTCAAAACTCAAAGGCCAATATCGGCCATTGCCACCAACGATGACAAAGGTTTGGGTAGCACATAGAATAGGCTTCTTAATTAGCTAGGTAAAAAACCTTAATCCATACGAATCGTTCGTTAAATAAAGTTTAACAAAATTATGTTCATTGAAATTAAACTCATCTCTTAGAGGTCAATATCGGCCATTACCAACAATGATGACAAAAGTTTGGATAACACATTGAATAGGCTCATAATTAACTAATTAACAAACCCTAACCCATGCGACAGTACTACAAAATTATTTTTTTTGAAATTTCACTCAACTCTTAAAGGCCAATATCGGCCATTGACAACAATTATGATAAAGGTTTGGGTAGCACATAGAATAAACTCCTTAACTACCTAGTTAAAAACCTTAATACATACGAAAGCTCTACAAAATTATTTTCTCTGAAAATAAATTCAACACTCAAGGGCCAATATCAGCCATTGCCAACAATGATGACAAAGGTTTGGCTAGCACATGGAATAGGCTCCTTAATAACCTAGGTAAAAAACCTTAATCCATACAAATCGTTCGTTGAATAAAAGTACTGCAGTATTATTTTCTTTAAAATTACACTCAACTCTCAAGGGCCAATATCGGCCATTGCCAATAATGATGACAAAGGTTTGGCTATCACACGGAACAGGCTTGTTAATTACCAAGTTAACAAACCCTAACCCATGCGACAGTCCTACAAAATTATTTTCTTTGAAATTTCACACAACACTCAAAGGCCAATATCGGCCATTGCCAACAATGAAGGCAAAGGTTTGTGTAGCACATGGAATATGCTCCTTAATTAACTAGTTAAAAACCTTAATCCATACGAAAGTTCTACAAAATTATTTTCCTTGGAATTAAACTCAACCCTCAAGGGCCAATATCGGCCATTGCCAACAATGATGACAAAGGTTTGGCTAGTACATAGAATAGGCTCCTTAAAAACATAGTTAATAAACCCTAATCCGTACGATAGTTCTACAAAATTATTTTCCTTTAAATTAAGGGCCAATTTCGGCCATTGGCAATAATGATGCCAAAGGTTTGGGATAGCACATTGAAAACGCTCCTTTATTACCTAGGTAAAAAACCCTAATCCATACGAATCGTTCGTTGAATAAAAGTTCTACAAAATTATTTTCTTTGAAATTAAATTCAACCCTAAAGGGCCAATATCGGCCATTTCCATCAATGATGACAACGGTTTGGCTAGCACATGGAATAGGCTCTTTAATTACCAAGTTAAAAAACCCTAACCCATACGATAGTTCTATAAAATTATTTTCTTTTAAATTAATGGCCAATTTCGGCCATTGCCAATAAATATGACAAAGGTTTGGTAGTTAATAAACCATAACCCATACGAAAGTTCTAAAAAATTATTTTCATTTAAATTAAGGGCCAATTTCGGCTTTTGGCAATAGGCTCCTTAATTACCTAGGTCAAAAACCCTAATCCATACGAATCGTTCGTTGAATAAAAGTTCTACAAAATTATTTTCTTTGAAATTACATTAAACTCTCAAGGGCCAATGTCGGCCATTGCCAACATTGATGACAAAGGTTTGGGTAGCACATGGAATATGCTCCTTAATTAACTAGTTAAAAACCTTAATCCATACGAAAGTTTTACAAAATTATTTTCTTTGAAATTTAACTCAACCCTCAAGGGCCAATATCGGCCATTGCCAATAATGATTAAAAAAGTTTGGCTATCACACGGAACAGGCTCCTTAATTAGCAAGTTAACAAACCCTAACCCGTACGACAGTCCTACAAAATTATTTTCTTTGAAATTTCACTCAACACTCAAAGGCCAATATCGGCCATTGCCAACAATGATGACAAAGGTTTGGGTAGCACATGGAATAGGCTCCTTAATTAACTAGTTAAAAAACCCTAATCCATACGAAAGTTCTACAAAATTATTTTCTTTGGAATTACACTCAACCCTCAAGGGCCAATATCGCCATTGCCAACAATGATGACAAAGGTTTAGCTAGCACATGGAATAGGCTCATAATTACCTAGTTGGAAAACCCTAATCCATACGAAAGTACTACAAAATTATTTTCTTTTAAATTAAGGGCCAATTTCGGCCATTGCCAACAAAGATGACAAAGGTTTGGGTAGTACATGGAATGGGCTCCTTAATTACCTAGCTTACAAACCCTAACCCATACGAAAGTTCTACAAAATTATTTTCTTTGAAATTATACTCAAATTTCAAGGGCCAATATTGGCCATTGCCAACAATGATAACTAAGGTTTGTGTAGCACATGGAACAGGCTCCTTAATTATCAAGTTTAACAAACCCTAACCCATACGATAGTCCTACTAAATTATTTTCTTTGAAATTTCATTCAACTCTCAAAGGCTAATATCGGCCATTGCCAAAAATGATGACAAAGGTTTGGGTAGCACATGGAGTAGGCTTCCTAATTACCTAGTGAAAAACCTTAATCCATAAGAAAGTTCTACAAAATTATTTTCTTTGAAATCACACTCAACCCTGAAGGGCCAATATCGGCCATCACCAATAATGATAACAAAAGTTTGGCTAGCTCATGGAATAGGCTTCTTAATTTGGGCCGGACGGTATACTCTCACCTACGTTAAAGACCATTGCGAGTTTTTTGGTAAACCCGATACCGAAAAATTTGAAATCTCTAAGGTAATTCGTATCTTTAAATCAGACAAACGGGGCGTCACATATTACAGAGGAATATTTTTAATCATCAATTCCTAAATTATTTGAATTTGTTGCATATGCAATGCTTTTAAATCAATATTAATACGTCATATATCTGCCAACCAGCATGAGTTTTTGCCTGGTAGGTCAACTAAGCTGGTTCAATTCACCAGCGAAGTAATAAGGGAGATAGAAAAACACCATCAACATCAAGTAGGCCTACGGATCATCATTAAGCACTCCAAAGTCTATTTGTACTTTGATTTTCATTATAACACGTTAATTGGTTCAAGTCATACTTAAAGACTCGTGGACAATATGATATCCAACGTCAAGAAAGTGACATCTAGTTTTGCTCAAGGATCACATATTGAACCGTGGATTTTTATTGTTTGCATTGATAGGATGGAGAAATCTGGAATAAGGTTATTCTGACCAAATTTTCCATTATCACGTAACCGCTGTCAGAGCGGAAATAAACCAGCTTTCAATCTTATCGTTCTAGCTGCTTATTTTTGCACAGGAACCTAAATACCGATTAATGGCACATTGTAAAGAACAACATTTAGACGGGCAACATTTTGCCTGGAAGTGAGAATATCGATCAAGCAGAATACCTTCTACTGTAATGATGGCTCTTTTAATCTAATGAATTGAAAGTTAGGATTTTATCACTGAAATGTTATTATCAAGAGACCAAGCCATTGAAATTTAATGATGAGTTGACTGATATTAAAATCTAGGGTTGAATTGGAACTCAAAAGGCGAGTACCATATTTCAAGTTAAAATGTCTGGTTTTAGAAGTTTGGCTGATGGACTTTAACGAACGGCTTGTGTACCTAAGCTACAAAAATTTAATTATTCTTGATTAAAATCTTAGAAATTGTAAGATGCTTGAAACTCGTCTACTCCATGCCTGTGTATATGCTTGTTTCGTAAAATTCCTCAGAAAAATTTTCACTTCACCATTAGTCACGAAAACGAAGGTACGGTTGCAGACATTTATTCCAAATAAATCTTTTTTAAAATATCTGTCAAAAGGCGTTCGAAAAATCGACAGGGACTTATAACCTATGCGCTAATGCTGGCAAACTCCTTACTACTATTTGACTTCTGGACCAGCATTATCAATTTGCCTCTTTTTCTCACTCAAAATAAAATAACGCTGAAATACTTTTTTGCATTTACATTTCGGCATCCTCTGCGATTGAGGCTAACTGGTAACATAAATTGAAGTTATCTTGAACTCCTGATGGTCCTGACTCCCTCACACCAGGCTGATGGGCGCGCCTTAGTGGTGGATTCAAAATGAAATATACTCTTAACCTTCTTATTAGTCGATAAATGCGGTGCATCAATCAAAAATGAAACGTAATTAACATTAAGCAAATCTAAATCATCATGTGTCATTTTAACTTACTTGTTTTAATATGATGAAACAGTTATACGACTCATAAATTATATCTTATTTAATTAACTATCTCGTAATGAGCCGGTCTCACCAACCATATAAATTGATAATAAATTAAACGAAAAACTTGTCCATTTATAATATGTAAGACGACCACAAAACAACTTAACATTTATAAGATACATGAGCGCATAAATAACAATCCGCATTAAACATTGAAAAAAAAAAAAAAAAAAATCCATAATACGAAGCCTAACCTTTGGTGATCTCTCTATTGCTATAGAGCTCAACATAAAATTACAAAAATACAAAATATTTATTCGGCGTGATTCCAACAAATTCTCAAATTATTTTGTCATGAAAACAGGATTTACAATTTTTACTAGAAATTCATGTTATATGCGGTATATAGTATATGCGGACAACATTTTATAGGCAGTCTGTTATGTAAATATTTTAACCAACGTTACAACAAAAATTACGAATAAATAGGGGTTGATAGTTTAATTTGTTTATTATACGATCGTTAGACGTACTCGTATAAAAATCTAAATGACAAATATTTTTATAATTTAAATGTCTTAAATAAACGTAAATATTTTGTGAACTGGACACGTTTTTAAAGTTTTTTTTTTTTTTTTTTTTGTAATTCGGGAATTTCAATTGGAAAATTAGTCGTGTCATCAAGATATGATTATGTGCGCCGCGATGAACAAGTTTTTCGGTTTACAAAATATGTTTTGATTGAATTTTGAATGTTTTGTTTAATATTCACTTTGTTCCGTTTAGTATTTTGTGTTTGTAAAGCTTTCAGCGTATTGTAAGTTGAATACAAGTGCGGAAAATGGGTCATTACAAACGAGTATGAAAATATAGAACAGTTATAAAAATAAATTTTTATGTATAGCGATTGACTGGCCACACAGAAATTGCACTGTAATCATTATAAGGATTGTGCGGAGAAGTATAATTTTCCAAACGATTTTGACCAGTATCGCAGTCGAAAGTAGGTCTTTAATTCTATCGTAGAAATGTCTTATTCGAGATTCCTTTGAATTGAGCGTTGAAATTAATATTGAGCCAGTTAAGATTTCCGAAATCCGAGGTTTTGAGGTTTTGTAATATTCCGGATTTGAGAGTGTAAGGTGTTTTTATGGCTTTTTCTATATTTCGAATATTATTTGAGATTTTACTCCTAATTTGTTCGGGAAAGATGTGTTTTGTTCAAGATTTTTGGGAATATTAAAACTTGTTTGAGAATATCGAAATTATTCTAAAATTCTAAGATTATTCGACATTACTATAGAGCCATCTGGTAAATTTGCAATAACTCGAAGAATTACCGAACATCTTCAATAATTTAGAATATTCTTTAACATCATTGAACCATCCTAAATTATAACCACGAAAAATTTAAGGAATATAGAAACACAAATAACCTCGATAAGTTCGAATAATCTTAGAATTTTATGATCCGAATTACTAAAATTTTCGAATATTTTTGAAAAACTCGAAAAATTTCAAAATATTGAATTTTCACGAATAAAAATGGAATTCAATATAATGTTGAAAAATCGCTAAAAATACGCATCTGAATGCTAAGCAAATCAAAAGCCACAATGGCGATGTCGAATAAGCAATTTGGTGCAACATCGGGGCTCTAGGCAAGTCTTCGTTTCCAGTCCCCCTCGAATAAACAGAAAAATCTGAGCGCTAACCAGCTTTTATATACGAGTGTAAAGTTTTCTAGACATTCCAGAGATTTATCCATGTATTAGTATTACACTGCTAAACCAATTATTATAGGAAAATTGAGTGTTATTTCAAACAATTAGTTTTACTTTTTTAATTTTTTTTAATGTTAATTAATTCAGGTAATTTCTAATGTGCTACCCATAGATATTACCACGTAGAAGTATATTAGTATTTACGAACAATCATTCAACGAAACCGACTAATAGACAGAATTCTATTTATTTAATTTTTAATTACATGAATTAATTAACATTCAAAAAAATTAAAAAGTAAAATTAGCTTACACAGAAATAGAGCTGTGTGAATGTCGTGAAGATGAAAAAATTTGTAAGAGAATTCATCTGTATTAGTATGATTCGCTAGTACATAACGCACAATACATTCTATGTATGTGGTATAATCAGTCCAGTTGCCGTGGCCTGATAAGAAGATTGATTTTTTCATAATCATAAGCTCATCAGTTCGAAACTGGATTGAATTCTCTTACAATCTTCGCAACATATTAAAATCATACAAATTAAAAATTGAGTAGTATTTAGAGAATTATTTAAAAACATGAAGCTTTAATTACATTAAAGCAAATCAAAAAATATTACAAAATCTTGTTCGTTCGATATTAAAGTAATTTTAATTGATTTTTTTAATTGTTCATAAAAAACGGTATATGCCATTTGGAAGTTAGAATGTAAGTTCAAAGAAAATAATTTTGTAGAACTTTCGTAGGGGTTAGGGTTTGTTAACCTACTGATAATAGCTCAAAGTACAATGAAGCGCCAATCTGCAGGTCAATCTGCTGTGGAGTATCGAAGTCCGGATCAGCCAACTGAAGATTTGCAGGGATGTTAATATCAGTTCTACTCAGTGGCACGCTTGGTTGACAATCTGTTATTTTAGGCAAAATCAAGCAATTGATGTTTGCTGGGAAATTGCTAGTTAGAGATTTAACAAGAACTGTTGTGCTGTGATTCGCTGGTACTGATGTAGTACCAATTCCGGAGATGATATTGGTCGTGCTTTTTAATCTTAAGCCAAGCCGTGTAGCTAGTGTGTCGTTTAGAATTTATCATACACAATGGCAAGAGCTGTAGCAAGAATGATGTATGACGACCTTTATGATGGCAATGTTACGGTTGATGAAACTGAAGTCCCTGCTGTCATCGATTTTGAAGAAGGCTGTATAGTTGTCATTGCTGTGTCAGCAGAAATCACAGGAACAGTAGTTTTGTTAGTTATGGCACCATCTAAATGAAGCATAGTATGGTGCATGCGTTGGCAAAACATGACATGTGCTGCTAGAGGGGCATTTGCTGGCCATATGTGATTTTTGTAGGCAATTAAACATAATTTCGATTTCTCAACAGCCTCGCGCCTCTTGGGAACTTCTAGCGCCTTGAAAAAGTTGCACTTCAAGGAATGGATAGCTGGCTGACTCTGCAATTTAATGCATCTTGTAATGATGAATTTTTTTACGACATCGTACGAAGCAACAGTTGAGGTTGGTGAGTTGTCAATCCTTGACCTTGTATCTGTATCCAATTTCGAGACAATTGGGTATACTAAAAAGTCGTCGCAATTCTCAATAGGCCTCTGAAGATGGGCTAAAGACCGAATATGTCAATTAAAATGGTTGACAAGCTCCCTCAACCGCTTAGGGCATGCCTTATCCAAAGGCTTAAATGTGAAAAGAGCCTTCATATGTTCTTCAGTCATTCTTTTCGGGTTTTCAAACTGCTCGAAAAGCAATTGTCGCGCCACCGGATAATTTTCACCAACGAAGTCCAAATTGTCTAGGACTATTTTGGCTGTCCCTGAAAGTGAACTATGTAGATATTGGAACTTAGTGATGTCGGCCAAATTTTTGTTATTGTGTACGAGACCATAAAAAAGAATTTATGAAATCAGTCAATTTCATCAAATCACCAGAAAAGATATCCAGAACAATTTCAGGAAGCCTAGGTGCGTGAATAGGAAAGGCAGGATTTACTGACTCTGGAGTGTGAGATTTAATTTTCGGCACCTTTAATTCGTCGATTCGCTGTTCGATGTCCGGGCCAACAGTCATGTACATCGCCTTTATCTCATTCCTTAGTGTCAGATCAATTTCCTTGGATTCACTTTTCTCCTCGAGCTGCGTTTCAAATTTTACAAAATTCTTGTAGCTGTCGGTGAGATCTTCTAATTGCCATTGGCACTAACGAAGGCTCGATGTACTTATTTGTTCCTTATGAATTTTGACCACATTTTGGATGTTGTTGATCTGTATTTCAATACAACCTTTTAATCGATGATCACCAGCCATGATTTAAGTTTTGTATTTGGCAGCAAACAATCACAAATGTTAATCAGTTATAACTTATCCCGTTATAATTTGTTTGTAGCACAATGTTGTAAGATGTTCCGTTGTGTCAGGCAACCTTCACATGCACATTAATACAAAATATTTGCACAAATGTGTAGCTTCTGTGAAATAGATGCACAATTTCTGTCTGAAAGTTCACGACAATTTATTTTATCGTCACTGGAAGATCCGTATGGTAGTTTGAAAGCGTGTCCAGCCAGAAAACAGCAACCTTTTATTCGTAGCAAATTTTTCTCAAAGATTTTAAAATGGTGGATATTTGTATCCCACTTCTGACACCGTAAATGTTGACGCTTACGATTATTTTATCGTAAGGATAATTATTAGTGATTCAAAATGCAGAATTATAGCTTTTTTAGTGGTATTATCTTTTCATTGATTTTCATAGGAGTCCATAGTAAAAATGGTGTTTTTTAGCTTCAAGTTTTTCAATGAAAAAAGCAAATATATTATAAAACGTTTATATACATGTTTTCTACATACTTTGAATAACAACATTCAAGAAGACTATATTGTTATTGAATAAATATTAATTGCAGAAATATTAAAATTAAACTATGCCTAAAATATATTTTTCGAATTTCTATTTTAAAAAATAAATCAAAGTTGGCTCTGATGAATTAAAATAATACTTGCTAAATTTATCTTTAGTTTTACTAGTGTACGTAAGATGTCTAAAATATTTACAGAAAAATACGAAAAAAAAAATATTTAATCACAAAATTATCACTCGTACTTAATATTTTGTGAATTTGTTTTCCTTTTCCTACAATTTGTTTACTTGAAATTTCCTCAGGTGGTAATTTTTGGTATGATTTTATCAAATTTTTACGGCCATCACTGCCATCTATGTAATGTATATTGACTTAATGACCAAACGATTTGTAGTAAGCTTTTATTTTAATTTGACCAGAATGCTGTTGTTATGCAATTGTTTTATATTTTCGTTTAAATAATTCAATTATTACAAGAAAATGAAAACGATTTACTTAAACGACATTCATATATGTTGAATTTCAAATATTTATGAAAGTATTTCTGAAATCAAAATTAAGAATTTGTAAAGTTTTCATTTAAAAATTTGTCTTAGGAAAAACAGTGATTTCCCATATGTTTTGTGTATTTTACTATGAAAAGTTTGGTTTTTTCCTCGTTTCTAATTTCTTTATAAAAGCTGTGTTTTTTAGACTATGTGTTAACGACACATAAAATGCTGTACCACACTGTGTCGCTTCGGACAACACAAACATCTTTGATTTATTTTTCAAAATGGAAATTCGAAAAATTGATTTTAGGGATAGTTTAATTTTAATAATTCTGCAATTAATATTTATTCAATAACAATATAGTCTTCTTGAATGTTGTTGTTCAAGGTATGTAGAAAACATTTATATAAACATTTCATAATATATCTGCTTTGTTTGTTTGTTTGTTTGAATTATTGATTTATTTTTTACCGTCCTACTTTACGCCTGGAGTAGCCAAATCAAGGACGAGCGGCTACATATTCATCTTTGAAAACCACCTACACATTGCGTTGCTTCATGCCAACCTGTAGTACTGACATTAAAGGTGGGTCGGCCCATGGATAATATATTTGCTTTTTTCATTGAAAAACCTGAAGCCAAAAAACACCATTTTTACTATGGATTCCTATGGAAATCAATGAAAAGTTATACCTCTAAAAAAGCTTCTAAAAAATACGTCATTATGATTATGGCTCTATACTCTAGAATGCTCTGGTATTAGTCGCGCTTTTAATAAATACTTTGTCTAAATTCTATATTTAGAAAAATTGTAACAAAACTTTCTTATAAAATTATTAAAGCCCGACGAAAATTAAGTAAATTATAATTATAATTCTCTAAATTCTGAAGTTTTATTTTTTTATTTTATTTTCCGATTCAGCATTTCAGCACATGAACTTACACACATGAAATTACAATTTTTCGACCCTAATCAATTTTCATGCTCTCTGGAAATGTAATAAAGTAACTCCTAAAAAAAAAATCCGTAATAATTTTCATCTTCATCCAACTCGATAACCGAAAACTTTTTCAAAAATATTTCCAAAAAATAAAAAGTTCCATATAGAAAAGAAAACTTATTTATCTTTTCTAAGATTTTTATTTTTCCCCGATACTTGTTAGCTAAAGTATATATAGTTTGTGCTTTTTCCTTTCCTTCTTTGTGTGTTAAAAAACAAATTTATCATCACAAAAACTTAACCTTAACTAAACTACTCGAATATATCTAGATGTATGTACTCGTATATGTGTATATTTGTACGAATATATATCCATATAAGATCCATTTTTATCTATCCTCTAGTTTTAGGGGTGCTCTATATACATTTTTATAAGCAAACGAACGAACCGAACCAAAAAACAAAAAAAAAACAAACGAAAAACTTAGAAAAATGGGATAGATTTTCTAAACAGAACCAACTATTTAAAAGAAAAATATAGAGAAACTTACAAAAATACAAGACGAACAACGAACAAAAAAAAAATTAAAGAAATTCTCTGGTTTTTCTTGTGGCTTTTTCCTATTTTACTTCTTTTGTTTTTGCAGAAAGAAAAAATTTTGGTTTTCCATTCTTTATGGGTTTTCCATTGGACTTATGTTCTACTACTACTACTGGAGGAAAATTTTGAATTTTTTTTTTTTTTTGTGTTTACTTCAGTTTTTAATTAGTGGATAAGATTAATTGAATGGGTAGTAAAATGTATAAGAAATTAGACACGAAATTAATAGAAACAATTATTTTGTGTAGGTTCTAATCACTTTGGCCCCCCCCCAACTTAGTCGGGTATTTATAATTAAACTACCCATCATTGTTTATAGAAGATGAATTGAATGGATATTTACGACGAATTATTTATGTGCATTGTCTGCAGCTAAATATATACGAGTATAACTCAATAGATGTGTATTTGACTATTGCCACAATTTTACGAGAATCTATAAAAACGGAAGTTTTAGAAATTCTAATAAATTTTTTCGTTTTACTTTTAATTTTTATTTTTTATTTTTTAATAGCAAAATATATTTTTATACAAATTTACAAAAACCATCATTTTTTGGTCTTCGTAAAGTTTTTCGGGTTTTAGTGTTGTTGTTGTGTGTTTTCCTTTTAAGAAAAATAAAAAGTTTTTAATTATTTTGAAAAATTTGTTTTCCTTTGGTTCTTTAGTGCAGTTTGCATTGCAGAATGTGGTGAATACAAAAAGTTGTTGTAATATTTGATGAAATGAGGCATTTTAGAGTGACCAAATTGATATACCACTATACCACAAAAATTGGCAAAGTCCATTACACAAAAATGTTTCTACGGAGAATTTTAATAGCTAACGTTCAAATGAGAGACTAATTTAGAATAAAAATTATCACCAAAACGATTTAAATATTGTGACGGTGACACCTAGTGTGTAATAGAATAAGTTAAATTAATAGCTCAATGTTTAGCTGTACTAAAATGGAATTTTCCATGATAACAATTGCTCTAAATGTTTCTGCGCTATTCTAACTGGAAAAGTCATGAGCTTTCAAGAAGTTTGGTTTGTGTATATAAAAAGGCAAACGAAGTCGATTTGGATTAGTAATATTTGGTAAGCGATAGAGTAAAGATTAAAAAGGAATTAAAAATTAATTAAAAAGTGTTTTTGTGGAAATAAAAATTATAAGTGTACAATAAAAATTTGAGAATAATTTATTTAAAGTGATTTTGTGAATTTTTATTAATAAACTGTGTTGTAATAATTCTTGTGTTAACTAAATAAATTCGTTGGTGATACATTAAATTTATTTTGTATTATTCACAATCCAGTGATACGAACCTTAATTGACAAGGTAAAAACGTAACAGTAACAATATTATTAAGGTGACACCTATGATACAATAGTATAAATTACTAAGTGTAATAGTGTTAAGGTGGCACACAGAGAGAAATGAAATAGATTAGTCATCTGAGTACAATTAGATAGAAGAAATATGTGACCATGCCGAAAGTGAAGTTGAATCAAGCTGACATATATTTGAATAATAAACAATTCTTTTAAAGCGCACTGTGTGGATTTTTAAAATCATTTTTTTTTTTGTGAATAATTAAACCTGGAAGCAGATTTATTTGTATAATTTTTAACACTTACAAAGGATTGCACATTTACCTAAAAATCAACTAGGCATCAATTTACATTCATATATTTTAGAAAAATAGTTATTTTATCAGCTAATATTAGTTAAATATTTATTGTTCATTTACACTTGTAGAGCCGTAGACAAATCGAATGAATCGGAAAATTATAGGTTCTAGGTACGAGAAAATTATAGGTTCTCCAAATAACCACTGCAGCATGCCAAAAGCTTACAAAATATCAAAATTAAAAAATGGTTAAATGTCAACTTCATCCCGAATCATTTAAGATTAACAAAATTTCGTTTAAAAAACCCTGAGAAGGCGCTTATCTTTTTCTTATTTGTTAGATTCAGGCTAGAAAAAGCTCAGTGGAAATTATCGGTTTTACTTTCTTTTACTCTAGTAAAATAAAGTATAGTAATCATGAAAATTTTGGACCTTGAGATTTTTAGAGATTTATCTGTTTTGAGGTCCCCTGAGTCCGAAAAAGTGAGTTTCGAAATGGTGTCTGTCTGTCAGTCTGTCAGTCTGTCAGTCTGTCAGTCTGTCCGTCTGTCCGTCTGTCAGTCTGTCTGTGTCCTCTCCACAGCCCAGATGGTTTAACCAATCAAACTGAAACTTCAGATTTAAGCTTTTTTCATAAATTGGGAGGTCCCAGTGAATTTTATTCCAAATCGGTTAACCGGAAGTGGCCACTCCCTTGGTCCAGAAAATTTATTTTGCAAATATCTTAAAAAGTATAAGATTTACAGAAAACTACTTAAAACAAAATGTTTCTAAAAATTAAAAACAAATAAAAATAAAAAATAAAAAATTAAAAAAAAAAAAAATTAAAAAAAAAAAATTTAAAATTTAAAAATTAAAAAAAAAAATTAAAAAAAAAAGTTATAAAAAAAATAAAATTTCTCAAGATTCTCTGTTCGTAAAAGAAAGTCGTGTGTTGGCCACACCTCAATTTTTTTTATTGTAACAATTTTTTAGTTTGATATCCTGAATC
Source organism: Tipula vernalis (assembly GCA_958295665.1). Classification (NCBI taxonomy): domain Eukaryota; kingdom Metazoa; phylum Arthropoda; class Insecta; order Diptera; family Tipulidae; genus Tipula; species Tipula vernalis. Next base: position 136,549,993 of record OY282559.1, read on the forward strand.
AGACTGGAATGTTTATTGTGAAAATTTAAAATTACTCTCTACGTATAAAATTTTGAAAACAATTATACCGTTGGCAAAAGGAACAGGAATTTATTATTAACAATTAACTAATATGTATTAACAAATAAAAATTCATAAAAATTAAAAATATTTTTCATAAAATAGGGCTATAGATCAACAGCAGTGACTACAACCGCTGATACGTGGTTAAGTTCGAAACCAATTTCTATTGTCTCTGAATCACCGGAACTATTATCGAAAATATTTCCGGATCAAAGTTTGTAAACCAACAATTAACGAGGAGTGGCAGACAGTTAGCTGCAGAACATTTAATTTCTAAAAATCGTTCAATAGAATCGCAAATTCTGAGTATAAGGAGGTGTCACAACAAATTGTTGAGCTATTCCCAACGGAAGATGAGGTAATATTTATATCATATTTATTTAAACAGCTAACTCATAAAAAAGATATTCAATCACTTATCCTAAAATCATTTACAGGAAACCATAATTACATTTGCCGGAGTGGTTTGCTTGAATAACGCACTGAAGGTAACAAAAGGGAAATTGTGATTTAAGAATTAAATCTTTCTGCTAAATCACAGTCCCCAGTCCAATTACAACCTTTTTTTATCTATATATACATCTGCCTTAGCAGAAATAAATAAAGTGGTTTTATTAGGATAAATGGTTCAGGCACCATTTTTATTAGCGATAATATAATTTTTATTTGGATCTTTCGGATAAGCCGAATAATAATTTTTTTTTACTTACATATTTTGGAACTAAAACACAACGTGGAAAGTTAGCAGAAAAAATTTGTAAAGGCAGGAATCATTGAACGGCCAAGAAAAAGAAAAACAACACTGTTCCGCATAAGCAATTGAATATTGAAGAACACCAAAAAATTTCAGTCCAGAAATTTTAGTAACCGACAAATGGATTAACTCATACGAACTAAGAAGATGCCACATTCAGGACGTAACCACAGATATTTTGGAACAGTGGGCAATTTTAAAACAGAAAATTGGCATTTCTCTCGTGAGTTTTACCATTTGTAGGATCGATAGGTTACCTGTTAAAGTGGCATTTTTATTCCAGATTGAAATAGGTTTTGAAAAATTATTTCCACAGAAGTCTACACCGTTATTTTCAAAGTGGGATTGTTTTTATGAAAAAATTATAAAAATATATGACCGAGATCTCAAAGATTCAAATGGCAAATGATTACCAGAATCTTGGAAGCCTTCAATTAAAGATGCACAGAATTCTTTTGCAACGCATTTAGTAGTAAGTGCAAATGGTATATTAAACCAAACTTTTATTACACTTCTTATATAATATAATTGTTATTGTTTCATTCCAGAATTATTCTTACATACAATCAACCATTGAGTTTAGAAAGACTCAATATAAAGAAAGAAATGGCATTTGCAGCCATCTATCACCGTCATAGGTGATAATCCTGAAAATCTTACACAATTTTATATATATTTTAACGATACTTTGTATGAAATTGACAACTTCTTAAAAGCGATATCTATAAACTTCCAGGTTCACTATATTTTAGGGCTCAAATATGCTGTTGAATATGGACATGTTTGGCAGACACAACAAAAAAGAAAAATTGAACCCTAAATGCATTTTTAAAGGAACTGAAAAATCAGATCCCCGATTAGGTATTAATTTTAACTACACTTTTTGTAAATTTTTTATATTTAAGAATATTTCCCTTTTTTTGTTTTAAATATTTTGTGTTCTATAAATATTTTTGTATCAAAAATATGTGAGTCCGTCGTACTTTATATTAATCATTTGAAGTGTGTACATAAAGCCAAGGCTCATTCTCATTTTAACTGTTCGGTTTTCCCACAAACTTTTCAGTCTATTTATTCCTTTAAAAAACATATTCTAAAACAACACGATCTTCAGACATGTTCCCCTGCCCAATTGGTAACAAACGCAAATGTTAATCATGACTATCCTAGAGAATTGGAAAACTATTCTCTTAATAACAGCGAGACCATAGAGGCAGCAGAAACCCAAATTATTACCAATACCTTAACCGCTAATGCACCCTTTATTCTTGAAGATATTAAAATGTCATGGTTAATGTTTATTTTGTTTATGTTTGGAAAATTAAACTTATCTAGAAAAGTTGCAATTGAAATTTTAAGTTTTTTAGTAAATACAATTTAAGTCCCATTACTGGCAAACCTTGAATATGAAATAAATAAATTACTGGCCGGATTCGTTGAAATAAAAAAAAATTCTTGAAGATCTAAATTCTGAATATAAAATTAAGCAAATTTTAAAATCGCGTGATTTATTTACTGATCCTGAAAAATTTACTATTGATAGTAGTTTGAATATTCAAACCATAAATAATTCCAAACAGTCCGGTATATTTTTACCGCTCAAGGACAATTTACGAAGATTTTTCTCCCTTCCACAAATGCTAAGTTCAATGCTAGAGAAATAAAGAAAATTTCTTAACAGTATTAAAATTGAAAATATTTGCAGTGGGTCTGTTTGGAAACGAAAATATGACACATTTAAAGGTAAAATAGTTTTACCTTACTTATTATAACAAAGTAAATGATCCTCTATAGGAGAAAAATCTTGTGTACATAAAATATCAGCTCTATATAACTTTCCCCCTTTTAGCACTAGATGCACTGTTAAAGCAAGAAAATATTTTCCTTTGTTCTCTTAACATAAGTGGAAGTCAAAATTTTTGGCACTGAGCAAAAAGTATGGTCCACTTTGTAACGTTTTGATAGATTTAGAAGAAAATGGTATTAAAATAATAATAGACGGAATAAAACATACAATATTTCTCATATTAGGTGCTATCATAGGTGATAATTTAGGGCTCAACACAGTTCTTGGATATACTAGACCATTTTCAGTAAATTATTGTTGTAGGATATGTAAATGTCCCAAAGAAGTTATGAAAGTTCAAACTGTAGAAAATAAGCATTTATTAAGAACAAATGAAAGTTAATGGTAAGATTTGTTATAAGGAGATACGTCTAGAACTAGTATTAGTAAATGTTATGTATTTAACAAAATTAGTTCTTTTAAAATGGCTGATAATGTTTCGGTTAATTTAATGCATGACGTGTTCGAAGGTATTTATCACATTGAATTGTGTCTCATTCTAAATTATTTAATTTTGGAAAAGCAGTATTTCATGTTGTCGATTTTAAATAGCAGAATTAAAAATTTCCCATATCATGTGTCAGATAAGTCCGACATCACACCCACACCCCAAATTTCTTTAAACCATATAAGTAATGGAAAACTGAAAATATCTGCTTCCGAAATGTTCAGTTTTCTGCATCATGTCTTTATTAATTGGAGACCTAGTACCGGACAGAGGGGTGGGATGCAAAAGGGATTTTTCATCATCTGATTACTATCGGTGATGAAGATGAACACATCTTGGAAATCTTTAGGGATGCACAATAGGCCTCAATGGTCCCAGTGCTCTGGGCAACGAACACCCACATCTTCCATTATCCATATGTTATCAAAAATGTCGGCCCTATTAAGGTTTGTGGGTCCAGGAAAGGACTCGTGTCAATCCAAACAATACTGTCATTGTTCTTTTTACGAGGAGGAAAAAGCTTGCGCTTACAGCTCCCTCGTTAAACGGTACTACTGTTCCTTTTTCCAGCGAGATTAAATATCTAGGTGTTATCCTAGATCAAAAACTGAACTGGAACTAACATTTGTTGAAAGTTCAAAATAGAGCCACCAAGGCTTTCTGGGTCTGTCAAAGACTCTATGGGCGTACTTGGGTACCACAACAAAAAATGATCTATTGGTCATTTCTTACAATCATTAGGCCTATGGTTACCTACGCATCGGTTGTATGGTGGCCTAAAACTTAGCAGAAGACAACGCAAACCTTATTGAATAAGGTTCAGCGTGTAGCCTGCATCGGTGTTACGGGCTCAATGAAGTCATGTCCAACCGCGGCGGTGGAAACACTTCTAGGACTGACACCGTTACACCTGCATATTAAAAAGGATGCTGCAATTATGGCCCTGAAAATGCAGGCGGAAGGAAATATCAAACCAGGCAATATGGTGGGTCATCTGGAAATTCTTAAGGACTTTCACAAACCATTCTGTGTTAGGTTACCTGACCGGGATGTGTGGAGGGCAGGTGGACCATCCTATGAGCGAGGTTCCGTGGTATGGTTTACAGATGGATCCAAAACGGAAGATGGGGCGGGGATAGGAATACACGGGAGTGGCACTTCCCTCTCGAAGTTCTTGGGTACCAATGCTACCGTTTTTCAAGCAGAAGTACATGCTATAGAATTTTGCGCTAGGATAGGAATAGCAAAAGGCCTAAACGATGCAAAGATTTATATTGTATCAGACAGTCAATCGGCCTTCAAAGCTCTTAGGTCTTGTTTCGTTGAGTCAAGGTTGGTATGGGATTGTCTGAAGGTTATTTAACATCTGGCAGGCTCAAATAAGGTAACGCTTATGTGGGTGCTAAATCATACTGGAATCGAAGGAAACGAGGCAGCTGATGGCCTCGCCCGTGAGGGTTCTGCCTCTCCATTTGTTGGACCAGAACCCTTCTGCTACGTCACAAAGGGACACCTTAGGGCAGCGGTAAAACGCTCGGAGAATGTTCAAAAGTCCTCCTACTGGCGCAGAATTCCAGGTTTATGACAGGCGAAGAACACAGGTCATGTCCCCTTAAGGTATCACCTCAAGAAGATGGGCCTAAGTACGACTGATAGATGCCGCTTCTGTGATCTGGAAGCGGAATCAGCGGAACATGTTCTGTGCCATTGCCCAGCCATTTTCAAGCAAAGAATGCAACATCTAGGAGGAAGAAAAATGAGCCCGGATAGTATGTATCTTGTACCGGCCAGTAGTATTATCAGATTTATTAATAGCCTGAATATTGACTGGACGCATAATTAAGTAGGGTTCATCACAATAGATCGTTTAGGTTGCGGTGCGAGGTGGCTTATCGCCCACATGGCCCATCAATCAATAATATTAAGGGCATGTTGAGAGGTGAAGCAGCTGCATTAATTAGGCACTTCAATATAACGGAAGCCAGTTACATTAAAGCCTTCCAAAAACTGTGCCATAGATATACCAGGAAGAGGCACACAGTAAACGCTTTTATTAAGACGTTTATAGAGCAACCAATCATATCGCAAGGCAGTGCGCAAAATGTTTGCAAATTATTGGATACTTCGGACGAAGTAGTTCACGGAACCCAAGGCGCTCAACACAAATTCCACTGAGAGGGATCCATGGCTAATCCACTTATTAGTAAGCAAATTAGATAACGAAACTAAAGCGCAATGGGCGTAGGAAGCCATTGAATAGGATTATCCGTCATTCGAAGATTTCATTAAATTCCTTGGGAAAAGAGTAGACGCATTAGAATCCATTGAAGCAAGTGCTAAAGCCTAATGGAGTACAACAAAAACTAACGTTATCAGATGCACACGCTTGCTCTCACCAATGTTAAGGAAAAGTACTCAATTTGTAACAAAAGTCCGCATGGCATCTATGAATGTAACCAGTTCAAAGTAATGCCTTATCCAGAACGAGTTACGTTGATAAAGAGAGCGAACAGCAGTCTCCATCGATTTTAGGAGATCGAGCAATTACCAAAGAAAAGCCACAGATCTAGCGAAGAAGATACATGTGAGAAGATGTTTTGCAATACAACAAAACGCGATAAGGAAAATAGGTTCATAGTTAAACTGCTATTTCGCCAATCACCAATAAATGTAGGATCTTCCTATAATAGCGCACTCAATAGATTACGAACAACGGAGAGAAGGTTTCAAAGAGACGTACAATTCGTTGAATTTTACAAGCAATTCGTGAATTAATACGAATCGTTTATGATGAAATTACTCGAAGGACGTCCTAATATTAAAAATTACTTTCTACTACATACATCGTGGAGTGCTAAAGATATCCAGTACTACTACGAAGCTTAGGGTGGTGTTCGACTCATCTACGAAATCTTATACTGGCTTGTCTTTAAATGATGTTTTAATATTGATGTTTAACATCTTATTACGATTTAGGCAGCACGAGTTTGTGGCTACGGGAGACATATGTCAAAAAAATAAGGCAGATACGCATTTGTGAAGATGACTGTCAGTAACAAAAGATTCTATGGAGATATAATGAAGCTGAACCAGTGCGAGCCAAAATATGATGTCATATTTTGAATTCACTGTAGCAAGCTGGTTTCAATTTGAGAACGCTCCAGTCCAATAATCTACAAATTCGAAGTAGTTTCAAGGAACTCAACACAGACTGATACAGCTAAAATGATATCGAAAGATGACGGTATTATTAATGTTTTAGGTCTTCCCAGAATATTGCCAAGGAAAGATCTACTACAAAAAGAGGATTGCTGTCGACGGCGAGTAAAATCTTTCATCCACTAGGGTGGTTATCACCACTAACTGTCAAGGTAAAAATTATATTTCAAAGTCTGTAGGCCGAAAAGATTGTTATCAGCACCCATTTAACAGAGTTGAATTGATTTAGAAAATGAACTCCGAAATATAGGCGCCATCTAAATATCAAGATGGATTCAAACGAGAACAAAAATTACATTAAATGGTTTAGGTGATGGAGGAAACAGTATTGACATTTCCACGTTAATCGCAGCCAAAACGCGTGTATCTCCAATAAAATAGCTGAGTATACCATGGTTAGAGATGATGGATGCACTTTTGCTCAGCCTGTTGGTTGATCTGAATAAATAATCGCTCACCCTAGATATAACAAATACGGTGTTATGGACAGTTTCACAAATAGTTCTTTACTGGCTACAACATTTCTAGAAAATAAGACTAGTGAAATTCTGTCTAAATATCAACGGTGCCAATGGAGACATTTGCCCTCAAAGGAAAACCTTGCCGATTTAGCATTTGAAAGTTTGACATTCAGTCAATTATGATGGCAGGGCTCTCAATGGATTACCAAGGAAGAATCATGTTGGCCAACAACCCAAAGGGCTACGAAGTCGAAAGAGATACACGTCGAAGAAAGAAGACCAGGCAACTCTGACATCTTCATTATTAATAATAACAATTTTAAAGAAGAGTTTTCCACCCTGTTTTCAAATGCATATACGGCGATCAAGGTATTTGAATAGTGTCACGATATGTGAGCAACATTCGAGCAAAATGAGAACGAAAGGAACCTATACTAGGAAATATTTCAAGAGAAGAGCTGATTTCTTCAGAAAATAGATTATTTCAAGGTCTTCAAGAACAACACTTTAAAGATGAACTCATGCCTTTAAGGAATAATCAAGCTCTACGAAAGCGAAGCAAATTAATTTCTTTGAATCCATTTATTGATGATAACGGTCTGATAAGAGTGGGCGGAAGAATTCAAAGATAACTCGCACCTTTTGACGTGAAACATCCCATAATTCTTCCACACGTAGCATTATCCAAATTAATCGTTTTGGATTTGCACCAGTTTCATCATCACGCAGGAATTAGTTTACTATTGAGCTTGGTCCTTGGAGATTTTGAATTATTAGATGTACGGATCTAGCGAAAGCAATAACCCATAAGTGTACCAAATGTTTTCGACAAAATCCAAAGCGATGGGAGCGTTGAAGCGATTTATTGCGAGTCGAGGAGTTTCTCATACGACTCACAGTGACAATGGCACTAATTTTGTAGGAGCTAGGAATGACTTTAAGGAGTTATTCCGGTTTATTGAAGAAAACTTCTAATGAATTGTCTTCCTTCCTTCTTAGAAACAAAATTAATTGAAAGTCCGCCGTAAAGCTGGCCAAGGTGTATTTGAAATGAGTCGTAGGGAGGCAATACTTATGATAGAGGAGTTCTCAATGTTGATGACTCAAATCGAAGCAGTAATCAATTTAAGGCCGATACGCACAAACACTTTCTTATTGGAAAAGTTCTCACTGATATACCTGAGATAGATGTCACGAAGGCCAAGATTTCACCAAATGAAACAACACTTTTGGGTTCGGTGGCACAAAAAGTATCTTCGTTCTCTTCAAACGAGACAAAAATGGCGTAACGTGCACACCAATCTGAAAGAAGGTGACATAGTTATTCTATCTGAAGACAGCTTACGTACAACAAGTTGGGTTTTGGCAAAAGTTATAAAAACACATCCAGACGATGACGGGAAAGTGAGAGTCATAACGATCAAAGTCGGCAATTCCAGAAAGACAATACAACGTCCAATGAGTAAACTTTGCAAGTTGCCTGAACATCCATTTGAATCGGGGGATTCAAGACCGGCGGAAGATGTTAATGCATCTTCTCAATCACATTGAAACAGCTAAAATAAGAAGAGTTATGTATTTGTATTTTGTTTACTTACCTAAAGAATAGATTGACACCATATTTGTTATTGTATGAATGTCAAAAATATCATGGCTCAAAAACCTTGGCTATATGAAGCATTTATATATTGTAAATAGTTATAGTAGAGAAATAGTGTAAACATTTAGGAGCTAGATATTATTTGGAGTTAGTAAAAATGAAGGTCGTAGACCAATTTAGAAGAATGAAAAAGAACAAGTACGAGTAATTGCTTTTTGTTACTGTAAAATTTTTGCTTCGCACTGCGACCTAAAAGATCGACTGTGCTGGACCCTGCTTAATTATCCGTCCAGTTATTATTCAGGTTCTTAATGAACCTGATAATACTGCCTATCTTGGCTTATTGCTTTCCCTCCTAGATGTTTACTACAGCATGTAGTTCCGATAGAAAGACTGTATCATTGGAGCCCAAGGACTTCGAGAGGGCTGTCCCACTCCCGTATATGCCTACCCCTACCCCGTCTTCCGTTTGATTTTACTCTTACGAGTTGCTGGGAATTGCAAATCGCCTGTAGATCACTCAGCTTTACTACAGGAAGGCACTCAGCTTTACTACAGGAATAAACTGGAGGGTGCCTATCAGCCATTCATCCATCCGCATATGCTGTTCCACCTTAGATTAGGGTTTTTTGGCAAGGTTTTCTGCTTTAGCGCCGAACTTTAGCCTGTGCCAAATGGCCTTAGTTACCAGTGGTTGCCACGAGGAGGCAGCACCGTACACTTGCGAATTGTGAACAGGTTTTTTTTTTTTTTTTTTTTTTTTTTTTTTCCTTCTGTAGGTGCAAAAAATCTTCAAAAGACTTTCGTCGGACGCCGCCCGACAGTGTGATATTTGACAGCTGCTCCTGTCACCTACTCACTAAAAATCACCTACAGCCCACGGGAAAACCGGACCGGAACCACTTTCGTATTACTTCAGTCTGTCCCGTGCTGCCAGCCCTGTCAGGGCCCCTCGATTACTTCTCGCCTAGGAATCCACTAAGCACCCCTCTTCCCTCTTTCTCCGTAGCGTAGATTCGACGTAGAGTGCTATTGCATCCCACGCCTCCTCCGACCGTAGCATCACCTCCACGATGGTGTCAGGTGTAACCACCCCCACCACTGAGGTGAGCCGGTTTCTTTCTTCATTGAATTGAGCGCACCCAAAGAAAGTATGACAAGCTTCATCACTTTCTTCAGGGCAGTACCGGCAAAAAGGGGTCCTCAGCTTTCCCATTCGGTACAAGTAGGCTCCAAAGTAACCATGCCCCGTCAGGAACTGGCAAACAAAGAAGTTAACTTCCCCGTGCCTCCGATTGATCCAGGTACTAAGTACCTTTACCAACCTGGCCGTCCATCGACCGCTACTCTCCTCGTCCCATCGTTGCTGCCATGCTACGAGCGTGACACTGCGAGCTCTCATCGCAGAATCACTCCTTCCAAATTCGGCACTCAACCGGTATATCTCTCGACGCTCGAGCGCCATCAGGTCTATCGGGATGACTCCAGCGACAACCAAGGCCGCAGCTCCGGACACCGTGCGATAAGCGCATGTGATTCTTAGTGCCCCGCGTCTCTGTATTGACAACATTCTCGTGCGGTACTTCCTTACTTCCATTGCACCAGCCCAGATCTCAGCTCCATACAGCAGGACCGACTGCACCGTTGACATCAGGAGTCTTCGCTTGCTAGAGCGAGGGCCGCCTACATTCGCCATCAGTCTTCCGAGTGACACTGTTACAACTGATGCCCGGTCACAAACCCTGCGAATATGCTCCCAGTAGGTTAGTCGACTGTCTAAAACAACCCCCAGATATTTCGTCGCACCTTTTGTAATCACCTCTTCTCTTCCAATCTGCATAGGGATAACTGTTGGAATCCTCCGTTTTGTGAGCATTACGATCTCAGTCTTTGAGATTGCCAACTGTAGACCGTGCTCATCCATCCAAACGTTCACTCTTCTCATCACCTGATTCAGCCTGTATTGAGCTAAAGCTGTGCTTCTGGATGTTATTATAACAGCAACATCATCTGCATATCCAACCAGGAATACTTCGTCCGGCATCTCAAGTCGCAACAGGCCATCATACATAGCATTCCACAGATCGGGACCAAGAATTGACCCCTGGGCTACTCCAGCAGTGATTTCCTTAATCTTTTTGCCGTCTTTCGTCTCGTATACAAGTCTTCTATTCCTCAAGTAGTCTCGAACTATTTGTAGAAGATAGTTAGGGACAGCGAAAGATCGTTGCAAAGCATCAATCATATCTTCCCATCTGGCCGAGTTGAAGGCGTTTCGCACATCCAGAGTCACTAGAAACACCAAAGGCCTCGCTGCGTGGCAAGCAGTTTCAGCTCTTTCAACTGCGCTAATTACCTTCTTTATTGCATCTACAGTTGACCGCCCCTTCCGAAAGCCATATTGTCTTGGAGACAAATCACCAGCAATAGATATGGCATCTTCCAGCCTAGGCTTTAATAGTTTTTCCAGCAGCTTCCCCATTATTTCCAACATACAGAGAGGTCTGTATGATGACGGGGAGTCGGGATCGCCACCTTTCCCTTTGTTTATTAATACTAGACGGGCCGTCTTCCACCGTGAAGGAAACACTCCTGCTACTAAGCATGCATTATACAGTTTTAGTAACAGGTGCGGGTATCTACTTACAGCCACCTTCAACGCCTCCACTGGTATGCCGTCCTGTCCCGGTGCCTTTTTATTTTTTAGGCTGGTCACTGCATATGACAATTCCTCCTCTGTGAATGCGTGAATTTCTCCAACTTGGCTTTCAGCATCGTCTTCTACCCTCGGCAAGTATGTTGGAAAGAGAGCATCAACAATATTTGTCATCGTTTCGGCATCCAGCGCGACGTGCGTACTGAACAGCCCCAGCTTTCGAGTGGCAAGTTTGTATCCTCTGCCCCATGGATCGCTATCCACCTCGTTGCATATGGTTCTCCAGCATTGCGCTTTACTCGCACGAATGGCCATGCCGAGCTCTTTTTTTGCGGCTTTGTGCTGAGCTGACTTAGCAATTGCTTCTTCTCCGCCCTGTGCGCGTTGCGCCCTTCGCCTAAGCTGCAGAGCTTTCCTTCTCAGCTCTGCGATCTCATTTGTCCACCAATAAGCTTGTTTCCTTCCACTCCACTGTTTTCTTCGGGGCATTGAAGAGTCGCAAGCTTGTTGAACTAACCGTGTGATGCTTTCAACAGCCGCCTCAATCTCGGCTCTGTTCGTAATCTCCTGTAAAACCGATTGGTAATTAGTAAGGCTCATCTCGACAGATGTAAGGAGCTTTTCGCTGTCCAACTTGGTGGTGTTCCAGCTCAGTAAACTACGATACTTCGCTCGCTGTGTTTTTCGCTCATCATCGTGCAATTGAAAGCTGATGTAGTTGTGATCACTTGCGGTATAATCCTCCATAACTCTCCAGTCTTTTGCCAATGGCACCAGCCGTGCTGATACCAATGTTATGTCCGGTATGGAGCTGCCGAAACCTGGCCTTCGGTATGTTGGCGTAGATCCCTGGTTTAGAACGCATAAATCCAGTCTTGAGACCATCTCCAGTATATGTCTCCCCCTGGTATTTTGGTGTGGCATACCCCATTCTAGTGCGCGTGCATTGAAGTCACCAGCTAGCACTAGTGCCCCTGTTACATCACGAGCCGAATCCTCCAGTCCATTCAATTTGGATTGAAACTCCAAAATTGTATCGTTCGGTGACAGATACACACTATAGAGCGTAGTGTTTCGGCTTCTTAGCCAGACGTAGCCAATTCCAGAACCATGGGCATCGATGCGTACTCCATGGGTGTCGACCACCCATATTGCTGCAGACCCCGAGGGATCTGAGAACCAGTTTGGACGATTATCGTTCTGGTACTGCTCGCAAATAACTGCTATCTGGACTTCTGCTTCACAGACAAGCTGCGCCAAGAGATCCTGCGCAGCTCTGCATCCATTCAAGTTTCCTTGAACGACCTTCATCTACGTTTATTTTCCTTCGCTCGCCGCAAAAGCCCCTGGAAAGTCTCGCAGCTGCCCGATCCCTGTACGTGGTTGTTGCCACCGGGTTTCCCAACGCATATATGACATTTCGCTTGCAGCTCGCACGCCGCAGCCTTATGCCCACTTTCGCCACACTTCCAACAGCTATTGCTGCGGTCGGGACCTGCGCAGTTACTCCTGATATGCCCATATCCTTGGCACTTGAAGCATTTTTGTACCTCGGTCCTCACTCTAATGCGCCCGAAGACCCAGCCAATCTTGATACGCCCTTGGTCAAGCAGTTTTTTGGCAGCTAGATCATCTAGTTCGATGACCGCTTTTTTCCGTTCCCGCTTATCTGCTTTGAATAGCGTTACTTTGACGTCGCCTGCCATATCACCAGAATCGCGCTTGATTGCCGCTGTCACTTCTTCTTCGGTGGTAAAGCTGTCCAAATCAGTAACTTCGACTTTCGACCGAGGTATCAGGCCGCGAACCACTCCGATCTCTCCAACCGCCGCTTGGATAGTATCCCTAAGCTTTCCGGGATTTACACCGCGGCCCAGTTCAAGGAGCACTCCTCCATCCGTGGTCTTCCTTATTGACCTGATTTCATGTTCCGGGTTATCCGGACACACGTGTTGTCGAATAGCACCAAGGACCTCGGCGTACGTTTTTTGCTTGGCCGCTTCCTTTTTCTCTGCCTCTTCCTCCTACCTTTACCTTCCACACCCGGCCTTGTGCCAACAACAGTATCCCCTTGTGGCGATGCTGTATTGGTTTTCTTGTCAGAGCGCTTATTGACCTGCTTTTGTTGTTTATTGACGACCAATTGCCATCCCTCGTTCTTTCCCAAAGGTAACTCCATTTTGGTTCTAACCTCTCGTTCAGATTCTTCGGTAGATGCTTCTCTTCCTCGTTTCCTGCCTCCTCGGGAGTTGGTTTCTACAGTGCTCTGCAACCCTCGCTGTGAACAGGTTACCCCTTACACAATTGTACCCATCACACAGTTGCCTAATAGATGACCAGAACAGCTACTGGAAGGTTACGAAGCTGGTAGATTACCAGCGCCAATTCTAATTTAGGGACGATTTTTCCCCATAAGTCATCCTTATTGCTTTTGTCCATTATTAGGGCCACAGATGCTAAAGCTGTTGGTATCATTATGACCTCTGCTTTCTCTGATCAAAACCAGTTTCCCATGGCTTTTGGGATAAATAGAAATGAACATTGGACTTTGTTTGACTTTTTACAAGACTCACCAATGTTGTTATTGTGCAAATTTGTATTGTTTACCAATGTAACAATATATTGGAACTATGTTTTGATTGTTTTATTCCCTAAAAATGCTAAGTAGTCAATTGTTTTATTGAAACTTAAGAAATTTGGTTTTTTGCCGATAACAGTTGTTTTTCGGGTTGATGACACGTATGCCATATGCCGGTTTTAAACGATCGATTGAAATTGAATTATTTTTCCCTTTTATTTCGATTACGAACTTATTTCGCAATCTCTTTACTACCTTACAAGGACCATACAATGGGTGGCGCTAGACTATATAGGCTTCACTTTGTCGACTAGCACAAACACATATTCACAATTTAAAAGATCTTTTGGAACGTAAAATTTGTTCTGACTATATGTTCGTTGATCTATTGGAATTAGATTCTGCGTGTAATTTCGAAGTTGTTTAACATACGAAAAAATCTCCGGGCACCCTGGGTGTTTGTCCGTATAGACTAACTCAGCCACGGAGCAATTTAAGTCTACCTTGAATGCTGTCCGAACTCCTATATAACACAAGGGGAAGTTGTTTAATCCAATTAATTGTGTTACCGCGGGCTATCGGAATCTCTTTTAAATTGCAATGAAATCGCTCGATTAACCCATTTGATTGCTGATGATATGAAGCCGTTCTTATTTTGTAAATACCTAGCATTTTGGTTAATTCTTGGAATAATGAAGATTTACATGTAGCACCTTAATCGCTAGTTAGTTCAATTGAAATACTGAATCTATATAGCAATAAAATTGGTCAATAATGGCTTTGCGACTGTCAGTCCACCGATTGAAACGATCAATAATGATCAGTACAGATTTTCATTTAATGATGCTAAGGGACCCACCAAATCGATGTGGATTTTTTTCAAAACGACTCGATGGTAGTTAACATTTTTGGAAGGGTGTGTCTTGTTACTTTTGCTTTCTGGCAGTCAATGCAAATTTTTGTCCACTGTGAGCTGTCCTTGTTCATTGATAGCCAGAAATATTTTGCCGTTACTTTCTTTCTTGAAGCTCTTTCTCCGGGATGAGATAATTTATGAATATTGTCAAGGATTTGACGTCTCATTGGTTCCGGGATGTATGGTCAAGGCTTATCGTTTTCGAGTCAGCTTCTAGCGAAATTTGTTCTAGTTTTTAATTCTTTTATTAATAGGTTTCGTTTTATTTAGAATTTCTTCTAATTCAGGATCCAATTCCTGTGCTTTAATTAATTTTTCCAACCAGACCAACAAAAGTTAGAACTGAAACCTCGTCTGTAGTGAATTGAGCGATATACTCCAAGTTGCGTGTTGGCCTCTGACTTCGCTCCGTCTTGGAATTACATAATTGCCGTTGTTAAAGGTTTGTGGTCCGTATAAATTCGGAATTACGCCCTTAAAGGAAATGCCTAAACATTTTAATTCCGACAAAAACAGCTAGTAACTCGCTCGAGGTTCCCAATGCTTTCCATCTGTTCCAGTACACCCCCACACGCTATATTCGAAGCGCCTGTCCTGATGCAATACGTTCTGTTGTCTAAAGGGTGTGCAAGTAACGTACAGCTAACAAGATACCTTTTTATCATCTCAAGAGCCTTTTGGCACTCTGAAGGCCAAGAAAATATAGCTTTTTCTCTTGCTTGATCAAGAGATTCATGTGTGCATAAATTGGCGATAATTGTTGTGCCAATTTCGGTAAGAAACTATGATATTAATTGATCATACCGACAACACGTTGAATATGACGGACCGTGGTGGGGTGTGGAAAGTCTCTGATTGCTTTAATTCTGTCACTTTATGGTTGAATCCCATCATTTGTGATCTCGTGACTTAAGAAATTCACGCATTTGACCTGCGTTTCTTAGACCAAAAGTCGTGCGACAGAAACCAAACATCCCAAACGGTGTAGTTATCGCAGTTTTATATTGATCCTCTTGTGCTACTGGAATTTGATGGTAAGCACAACAAAGATCAATCTTAAAACTGATCTCCTCCTATCAGGAATCGTTACGGCGCTTAATCGCCTGTAATCGCCGCATGGCCTCCAGTCATTTTGTTCCTTTTTAGGAACCATTGTAGAGGAGAACATGGTGACGATGAGGATTGTTTGTAAAGACGCAAATTTTGCAGATGCTCAAAAGCATCTTTAGCTAATGTAAAATTGAAATTAAAATTGCCCTTCTGTCACAATTCCTTGAACTACATTGTGCTTCACCGACAAATCGTACCTTGGTGACTGAGTAAGCTCAGGAAATTCCTATAGTAATGTACCATATAAACCTTCGATATTAAAAATCCGAGGCGATGGCCAGCTAATGGAATAGATTGTCCCTTTGTTAGTCATGGTTGTTGTGGGATCGACCAACCATTTGTTCTTCAAATCGACCGTTAAACCAAATTTTACCAAGAAATCAACTCGTATGATAGGTTTTTTGACTGCCGCCACAATGAACGAGTCTCGAAATTCTCGACGAAGTCCCAAATTCAATGGTAGAAGTCTTGTTCCGTATGTTTTAATTGAAGACCAATTGGCAGCCGTTAACTGAAGGTGATGGTCTTCAATAATGTTTTTAAATGATGACGCAGGTATGACCGAAATGTCAGCGCTTGTGTCTATCAGACAATTTATTTTTTTATTTTTACACAAGCGATGTTGCATGAAACTAGTTTATTTGGGTTTCAATATCTTTGAAACTGCAATTCGGTTTCCCGCATCGTCGTGCTCTCGTATCAAATTTAAAATGATGCCATCACATTGGATAATCAACAAACCGAGGTCTAGAACTCGATCTAGAAAAATTTCGATCGCGAGATCTAGATCTTCGTGAATTTTCTTGTTGATTCGAGAGTTTTTCGAATCTTTCAAAACGCATTTTCAATTCGTTGATTGATTTACACAGTTCGTTAAAATCAAAATTGCTATTTGTTCCTGGAAAATTACATGGTTCTACGTTCGCGACTTAATTTAATTGAGTCGCCGGTTGGAGAAATGGGTTGTGAAAGTTATTATTCATTCCCCAAATCCTATCAGCCATTTCGTATAATTTACTTATATCGTCTGCTTCTACCTCCACCAATATCGCACCTATTGTTGGTGGTAATCTTGAGAGCCACAATTTCTTTATAAAGTCTGATGACAGCGAACTTGAATCACCTGCCATACGACTTAATTGGCGGTGGAAACTAGAGGATGATTGATTTGCCATTTCCACCGCGTTAAGTACTGTTTATATTCTTCTCAACTCAGATTCCTCTGAGCGCTTAATGAGTGAATCCTTAAGAGTTTTGTGCTTATCTATTACCGGCGGGTTCAAAATGATATCCGAAACAATACTCGACTGTGCCTCGTTCAGGTGTGTTATTATGTGACTGAACTGTCTGTCGTTCGATCTAATATTGGCAGAAGACATGATCAACTCGGCCTGCCTAAACCACAATCTCTGGTTATTGTGCCAATACGATGGTAAACCATTAGATTCCATGTGAAGCGCAGGTCTGTTTGTGACTCATTTGACATTTCATTGCTGCGGTTTTGAGGTAAACCGGATGTACCTGGTTTTGATTTATTGTTTTTCACTGTTTTGTTTGTAATTTTAAAGCAAAATTTAAAAAAAGAGAAATCAATAAACGATACTTTGGCAAAGCTGAGGGTTAGGATACGTAATGCAAATGAAAATATTTCACTGTAGAAACCTTGATTCGGAGTAAATATTGAATTTGTATAAAAACGCACCCTCCAAGGTCAAATCAAGGTTATTTGAAATACAAATTTGAAGTTATATACAGATCGGCTTACGAAATAATTTTCCGCTACATAGACAAATCAATTGTTACGTTCGGTTAACCAATAGTAATTAAATCGTAAATTTATAATCTAAAGTGAATACTGAGTGCCAATTCTTGCGGTAGCGCCAAATAAATAAAAGTGTTATGACAGATTGTTATTTAATAGCGCAAAGAAAATTAAAATGGCCGAGATCAAGAAGCAGCGTGCCACCAATAAAGGTCGCTTAATCAATATATTGAAATTTCCTAATGGAAATACAAAGGTCGCATGAAATAAAGACTGTCCGAACCCGCCTAGCCCAAGTCGAAACGTTAATGTTTGAATTAACCATAATCGAGGGCAAAATCTTCAGTCTAGATCCCAATGAAGAATCGAATTATGTTTACGAAGAAAACTACTAAATCCATGGCGGTCAACAATATTTTACCAGACATGTCATTCAATGCAACGCACATCGACCATATAAGCGAGATAAAATTACCGAATATCAATACACCACCATTTTTCAGGAGACTTTACCGGTTGGCAATCATTCCATGACCTGTTCGCAAGCACCATTCATGAGGAAATGTCTTTGAGTCCTGTGCAAAAGTTCCAATACCCCAAAGGCCTGCTCCGGGGTGAGGCTGACGTTCTGCTGAAACACATTAGCATTACAGAAAGCATCTTAACTCGTCTAATATCAAACGACTCATGGCTATGTCGGATGTGGTGATACAGCGATTGAAAGCTTTGGGCTAAAACGCTAAGACAGGCGACCATTGGTTGATTTTCAATCTGGTGCAAAAATTAAATGACAAATCGAAAATATTTTGGGCAGAAACGGTCACAAACCCAGAAAATCCCAAATTTTAAAACTTCCTTGAGTTTTTAACACGACGTATTAACATACTAGAATCACTGAACGTACCCATTAAAAAACCGACTTTCAAATATAACATCAAAGCTGCTTTTGGGCCAAACCTTACCCTAGACTGATCTTACTAAAAAGAAATCGAAATATGTGAAGACAAGCTCATCCGATTATTCCGATGTTAACGGCGATGAATCGGATGCATCGTCGACTCTATCGTTGCGGCGCACGAAAGAACGATTTAAATCAGCACCGACCGCTAAGGCATGAAAAATGAAATTGTATGGATTTTGGTCGGAACCAAAACGACACCGCATGGCATTCCTAAATGCGTTAGCAAAAGTACAATGTCTGTATGAAAATGAATCACGATCAGCACAGGAATTAGGTTTTGTTCGTCCTACACCAGCATTTATTCGGCCTAATAAAACTTTAAAGCCGCCCACACCTAATACACTATCCGTCCAGAGTGACGATGGAGACTATAAAAAGGAGGATAAAAAACCAGTAAAGAAACCACCAAAACCAAAAAAAAACTAAAGCACCAGTCGTAAAGGAAGATAGAAAATCAAACGAAGAAGAATCGAATGCTGACGAAACCAAATGAATTTAGGGATTTGGTTGTACACAAGCGGATGACAAGTTTAAATGCAAGTGCAGTTTTAACAGCGAATTAAAGAAGAAATTCGATTTATTTCAAACTTATCTAAGTCAGATTTATTTAAGCCAAAGTAATTTAACATGCCTGTGTTTGTCAGCTAGTTCTCCATCTAGTAATATAAGAGGATTTTAACTAAGCCATTGGGAAATTGTTCGCATTTTTGCGTTTTTACGGATGCGATTCGCTTCGTAGATAAATAGTTCAATACGATATCCGACTGCTACTGAACAGTCGCACTTGTAAATTTTAATTTCACAGAAATTTACTATCGCGCATTTTGATAAGTCGACCTAGAACGCATTTTTAAGAAAATATCGTTTCAAATATCGAAAATATCGCTCGAAATAAATATTACCGAATATTATTTAACTGCTGTGCTGTGTCCTGTGAACGGGAAATCTGGAGAAAAAGTCATGCAGTTTTTTTTAATTTATTTTAGTTTGACCATATACTCTGTGTTATGAATGAGCTTATGCTCAAGCTAGAGTCCAATATTTTAGTAAATAAATAAAATAAAATAAATAATGTCACTCAAAATCCACCACCAGCTAAGACAGAAATTCACGATTCTCGGTTGTCGGATTAAGAGGTTCTAGTGCTGATATATACAATACAATAACCAGAATTATCAATAGAAGCAATCATCGTATCTAAAATAACGACAGGTTTACCGCACCAAGCCATCAAAGATATCCCACCAAGTTTTTGTTCTGGAACTCCGGCTGGTTGATCCATACTTCAAGCCGGCTCGCTGAATCAATCAAAAAACTCCATAAAACCCGAAATGAATTTTAAACAGCCAATATAAAACAATAATGCAACAAATAATTAAATATTCAAGCTGCACCAATTAAGAATGGTTTTTTACATGCTATCATTATAAGAGTACGAGTGCATAAATTCGCGATTACTGCCGATGTGGAAAAAATGTATGGACAGGTATATATCGACGATCAAGATACCAACTTCAAAAAGATTGGCTGGGGCATACACTGAATCTGAACTCATACAATTAAAAAATTTCATAAGTTCCATTGTCTCAGCATGGCTTTAATCTGCACAAATCATTTCAACCATTATTTTAGAAAATCTGAAGGACGAACCAAACAAAAACATCGAAACAATTAAAGAGAACTGTGAATGTTTTTCATAGTCATCAAAAGTACTTGAGCTTAAGAGGGATCCGAATACAGATTAATTTACATTCGTATCTGAGCTAACACCAAAAGTCTTAATTAGTAATTTCCGAAGCCAGTCGCCTATTCGATCCATGGGGGTTTCTAGCTCCCATCATAATACAAATTAAAATGTTGATCCAGAAATAAGGTAATATCCAAACGGTGGCAAAAATTTCGAACTAACATGGAAAATGTTAAATAGAACTCGATTCCCAGATTTAACACAGAAACAACCAAAGTCAAAACCGCTTGTTATGACGCGTTTGCTGCTGTGGCCTATTTAAGAATAGAAACATCGTTTGGAAAAATATTCATAAAGTTATTCGCAGTTATAACGAAAAAAAAACCCATCAAACAAGTCTCACTACTACGACTTGAACTTGGCGGTGCGGTACTTCTAATCAGCTTAATCAAGTTAATCCAAAAGGAAACTGAATTAAAAATTTCAGAAACATATACTTGGTCCGACTCCCGAACAGACAATACGGCCGACTGCGCCGCAAAGTATTCAGCTGAAATATATAAAAGGACGGTAACGCAGATAGTGTCTTGGCTATATTAGCCGAAAGTTACCAGCCGACATATATCAGCCGAAAAATATTTTAAATAAAATATTTTGACGAAACAAATTTTAAACAACCTAGGAACTGATATTTTCATTAAGTGATTTTACGGCTGAATAAAGGCTCATTTAGGTTTGTCCCTGTTTTCCATAGGAATTTTACTTTAAGTTTCATCAGAAAAGCCAAATATAAAATGTGAAAGTTTTGTATAAATTCAACCATTAAAGTGTCATGTGTTAGTGTGCCTTACTAACATTTATCCCTAGAAAAATTATCAGGCCAAACTACATATGGGGAGCTCGGAAAAATTCGTTTGAAGTCCATATAAAATTAAAAAATTTGTATAAATTCAACCTATAAAGTGTTATGTCTAGAAAGTATTTCAATTAGTTATGTTGAATTTATACAAATTTTGTAATTTTATATGGGCTTTTAATTCAAACGAATTTTCCCGAGTTCCCCACATGAAACTTGGCCTAATAATTTTTCTGCTGATAAATGTTGGCTAGGCACACTAACTGAAATACTTTCCAGTTATTATATGGGGTTTTCATTCAAACGAATTTTCCCCGGGCTTCCCACATGAAACTTGCCCTGATAATTTTTCAAGGGGTAAACGTTTACTCGGCACATTAATTAAAATACTTTCCAGACATAACACTTTAAAGGTTGAATTTATACAAAACTTTTACATTTTATATTTGGCTTTTCTGATGAAACTTAATGTAAAATTTCTATGGTAAACAGGGACAAACCAAAATGAGCCTTTATTCAGCCGTAAAATCACTTCATGAAAATACCAGTTTCTAGGTTGTTTTGCTAACTTTTCATTTTATTTAAAATATGTTTCAACTGAAATAAGTCGGCTGGTATCTTTGGGATGAGATAGGCAAGACACTATCTGCATTACCGACATTTTATAACTTTCGGCTGAAAACTTTCGGTTAACTTTAATTGTATCTGTACATCCTGGGGCTTATCACCTAATCATTTAAGGCAACATAGACTATGGTAGAGCGGGCCTAGTTGGCTCGGTGAATCTTTCAAATCCTGGACTCCACAACAAGTAGTGAACGTCGCGAACTCAAGAATTAAAAAGTAATCGAGAATAACTAATTTTACAATGCTGAGCTAGATCAAATTCAAGGAGAAATAAGGTAATCCAGCAAACTCAAGTCATTGAATCTTAAGTGGGTGGGTAGTTAGAAAATTCTGAAGCACTATATTCAACTAAGCATCTCATAATCCTTCATCTAAGATCATCGCTCACGAGGTTAATTCTAGATGACATTTATAAGAGGAGACAAATCATTAGTCAGTACGTCATCGGCGAACCAAATCATGTAACCTGAAAAGCTGTCTTGTCGAATAATTCCCCCTATTTTTAAAGGTGGTTGGAGACTATGCAGGACCAATTCCAATATATCTGCAAAAGGCGTCTATAGATGTTTGTTCATTTGTTTTAATACTAAAGCTATTCATTCGGATTTCATCGGCGGCATGACTACAGCACATGCCTATAGGAACACTAAAAACATTTGTTGCAAGACGTGGAATTTGTCAAGAAATCCGTAGTGACAAGGGCACAAATTTCGTCGGTGCAAGTCTTTGACAAGTTAATATCAGATTCGCAAATTATTTCCGCTTATTCTTCCAGGACTAAGTAGCGTGGCATTTTTTTCTTCTCATTGGATAATACTTACATTGTAAGAAATTGGCACACTATTATGCAAAATTGAAGGCGAACTCTAGAACTATCTGCGCAATTCATTCCAGAGATATTGATGTCCTGGTGATCACCATTGCTAGCTTGTACCAGAATCAGTGGCGAAGCCATAGTGCCCAAGCTACAAAGCCACAAAAAATGGAAATATAAAGATGAACTGTTTTTTGTAACCTTCTAAGAAGAAGGGGGCATAATCAATTCTGAGGCTGTTGATCTTGGTCATGAAATATCCAATGATGGAGAATTAGCACCAGATCAGGATTTAACTGAGAAAGTTTATTTCAACAGGTACCACTTGAGAAACCAAATATCGAGAGTCCTATGAATTATAACATTCATTTAAAATGGTGTTGACGTAAATAATTTTAATGCATTTATCTTGAGTATGAGACCATTACAATAAAATGTTCACCAACAAGCGGTAACTAACGCAATTAAGTTTAAGTTTACAACTACGAAAGGTACTTTCCTGTATTTACGTAATTTTCTTCCAGTAATTTTTGCTTTCAATCTTCTTAGTTGTGGCATACAATAGTTTTGCTAGAACTTACCTTGTTAAAGTTAGCAGAAAGATTAACGCCGATAACACAAATTACGTTTTTACCATTCCAGCCGAAATTACCAAAAACAAAATATATAGTCGACAGCATCTGATTTTGTTCAATCGAAAATTAGCAGGATGAAAAAATGTAAACCTCGAAAAACCTCCTACTCCTTAGGTAAGATATTTTAGCTGTTATATCTGATCTGAAAAGAAATATTTGATTTTGCAAAAATCACGAGAAACTGTATAAAATCAGCCTGTAGAGTACTATGTCCGAGTCAATAGATGTCACTGGAAACAAACCTAATGCAATTTTCTTGTGGGAAATCTGGAAAAGGGTATTGAAATTTTTGAAATTTATCAAATTGTAATGTTCAATTAAAAACTCTAGAGGTTAAAGTTGTTCTTTTGACATGTGGAACACCAATTAATCAATTGTAAGATGGGGCTACATTTTGTTAACTAAAAACATTTTATTTCCCGCCATTTTTAAGAGTGCAACTTTCAAAAAAAATTAATGACATTCTTGCTTAAAGACCCATTCGACTGCATGATCAACTCTTCTAGATTTGGTTTGGCTATCTATTATCCCATATTAAAATCTATGAAGCAGATACTATTCGTTCTTTATCACTTTTCCATCATTCGCTATGACCTGGAAACTATTTGAAAGTAAACCTTCAGTCTTAGGGTATTTTTCCACAACCGCCCCAATTATATACGAGAAATCCAAGTGGTCATGCGAGTTGTAAATTTGTCTTTTCCAGCTGTATAAATATTTCAAATTAACTGCTGAATTATAACATAACTCATGTCTGTCCTATAACGACAAGACATCAATCGGATATTCATTACCACATAAAGCACCATATCGATATGCCACCAAACATCCGTTTGCCCTTCGGGCCAAAACACAAAAAAAACAAAAAAACATTACTAATCATCATAAATCATATATGTAGCTGTATCCCCAAAAAAGGATGTTTAGTTGCCAGACCAAAAAATAATTCCGAAAATTCTTAATTCATTACAAGAAATTTTTTTTTTTGTTTTATTCAATTTGCCTCGAAGGCGTGTATTAATTTCAATCAATTTATCTTTCGGAAAAATACAGAACATCACAAATATATTCATCATCGAGAAAAATCTATTTCCTTCTGTATAGAGTTTTTCATATTTGATTTTGAATTTTCTTGTCATCATCATTATCTTATCGACAGACAAAACCGCCCACTAAATGGAAATTAACAATCTGCAATCAACTTAAATACTTACACGTATGACATTTATTTTTCGACATTTTTCCCGTGTTGCTCTAAATTTTATATGTACGTACCGTCTCCCCCTGAATAATTAGAAAAAGGATATGAATTTTTCGAATTTGATTTAGACAAATTTTGTATAATTTTCCTAATTTTCAAAAAAAAAAAAAAAAAACTAGTTTAAATGTTTAGTATTTATATAGGGATGGGAAGTTAAAATAAAAACTGGTCCAGTAAAATTTTTTTTTAATTTGGTAGGGAGATTCGGATGTTGGTAATTGACCTCTTGGCCATGTAACAATCAATGGTTAAATCTGATGTTCGTGTTAGAGGTGACACAGATCATCAGCATCTCGTTATTAGAATATTCTATATACAGCAATACTGAAATGTTTCGTAATTTATCTCAAATTAAGGGGTTGAAGGTAACAGTGGGGTTAACACGAACACGATTTTGTATGATTGTTGTTTGATTTATTTACTTCAAGTAATTTGTATGCGCGTTTATGTAAAAGGAATATACGGGATATGGTAATCTGGAGAGAGAAAAGGTTAAATTATTAAAAGGGAAATATACATTGTATTGAATTGTAAGAAATATAATTAATTATTATTATTATTTGTTGTCACCCTATTGCACTCTTCATTTACATACATTAGAAACTGGTTTGTGCTTAACTAAGACATATTTTGGTTGTTAAAAAAACCGCCAAGTTCGTGAAATAGGTCAATGTGCGACATAATATTTCATAAATGTGTAAATAGAGTTAATATAATACTTACCAGCAGGATTCTAGTAAAATAAATTTCAAATAATTACGAGAATCCATCAAAAACCCGATTTTCGTTTATTTTTTAATTCAATCGAGTATCATTTTGAATTTTAAACCGTAATTCACTGTTATGATTTGTTTTGACCGACATTTATTTCGAATTTGAATTAGTAATTTAGTAGTCGGTGTGATTTCGACGGGTGACGTGACGTGGTGAGTACATATTCAATTTTTGTATATTTTGCGTTATATTTTATAATTGACATTCAATTGTTTTTCGGTTCTTTTTTAATATTAGAGTCTTTTGTTTTAGCATCCTATATGCATTTCAAATTTTATCCGGTCATCCTCATCTCCCAATATAACCAAATTTCTCACTCCATTGTTTTATGCTTCCATTTAAAAATCCTTCCAACTGAATATATTATAGTTATGTGTACATATAAGAGAATCGCCTCAACAATGTGCTGAATGATATTTGAAAATAAAAAGAACTGTGTGTATGTGCGGTAGGAAAATTTTTAAGATTATTTAAATAAAAAAAAAGGGTTGAATATATTACAAAATACATGGAACATATACAGTTTTATTTCCTGGATGAAAACTATCCATGGAACTATAAATATATATTTGCATATATGTATGTGGAATTTTATAATATTTCATTTCGACCGGACGCCATCTTTTTGTACCTCTCAACAGAAGAACTCCACTTGAAATAAAATATAAAATAAATTTTCTTCTTGTTGTTGGTGTACTTCTTCCTTTCGGGTTTTCCTTTTGTTTTCCTCTCACTATATGTACTTACATATATGTATGTATGTATGGTATGCTACTGGATATCTAAGTACATAGAGAAAAATGTGTATTTATGATACGGTATATATGGTACACTGCGAAATGGGAATTTAAGGATACTTTTTTCCTTTTACTTAAAGAGAATGGAGTGTTTTTTTTTTGGGGTGATGATCATGGAATGAGAATGGTTAGTTTTCTGTACAGTTTTTATTATTGTCTGAAAAATCTGAATTATTAAAGTATAATATTTTGCTTTTGTTGTTGTTGCTTTTTTGACTATTGTGTTGTATGTACATACATACGTATAACATATAAATGTTCATGTTCAGGGATATGATATATAAGACATACATAAATAAGATTGGAGATTTTCATTGTTTTTTGTCATCCATGCATGAGGGTAGTTTTGGGACGAAAATGGTTTTTGTTTTATCCTATTTGTGTTGTGCTGTTTGTTTTTGATGTGAAATGGTTGGATGTGATTAAGTGGCTGTAGTTTATACATTAATGGATACTGCTGCGCGTTTCTATGTGCTAATTGGAATTTTCTTTTGTTTTTTTTGCATTTAAGATGAAGTGATCTTTTAACATGTGCAATGTGCATTGTATATACGAGTATGTATATAGATATGGTAATCAGCTCGCGCGATTATATATTTGTTTTTAATCGTGATCGCATGGGGGTGCATTTGGATGGTACTTCTATTTGCAAGTTAAACATTGCATTGTCGAGATAATATTAAAATTTTGATTGTTGGACACGAACAAAATGTGTTCATTATTTTGTTTGCGAGTTCATAATATGTTGTTTAATGGCATATGTCGTTTAGCTCATTATTAGAATGCTGAAGAACCAATTTAATTTCACCATCTCGACCATTACCACTGTGTTTTCATTATTCTCGGCAACCAATATAGGATCTCACCAGTTGTAAACTTTGATTTCCGCTTGCAGTACAATTTTCAGTCACAAAGTCGTTCCTTTAAAGAATTAGAAAAGTCAGAAAAATTCAATCCCAAAATTTGAATTTCCAGTGACTGCGTGTATTGGAGCTGTTCCGTCACCGTTTTAACGATCGAGAGAATTGTGCATCAACTAAACGAATCACTTGTGGATGGTTTGATTTTCTTCCTCATTTTCTATAATAGAAATTAGCTCAAATGCGGTAATAATTGCAAGAAAACGGCGTGTAAGACTTATATTTGAAGTGGAAATTTGTATTTTGGGCACTGGCTATTTTAAAATGGAAAATATCCGAGGCAACCAACGCGACTCATAAGTTTGCAAGAGATTATTTGGAAGAATTCCTTGTAATTCCATAAATCTTGCAACAGGTAATTTGTATGTCTTTTAATGAAAGATGATCGTCACGTTTAAAAGTTTCAAAACGATTTTTAAATAAGTTTTGTAAATAAATTGTTTTATTTTGTGGAATATTATAATTGTATTCGTGACAAAAGCCACAGCAGCCCAAAATAAAAATTTAGTCAAAATTCATCCCATGCGCTTAGAATCCTAAACTGTTATGCGAATGCCTGCACCACAACGGCCTAATACATAATGATAGTGGCTAACGCGTACCATCGGCCTAAAGTAGTTTAATATTAATCAGGATTTTCAAATTCCTACGCAATATCGAATATTTCATATTTTAAAATATTTCAATAAACTATCCTCTGCTTAAAATTGTTGTTGCGCAAATGAATGCAACATAATAGCCGAATACAAAATCATCGTGGGTATAATGTGTACGGGCTTGGCTTAGGTAGTACAGTATTTACTACGATTTTCAATTTCTACACAATATCGAATATTTCATAGTTTAAAATATTTCAATAACCTATACGTTGCTTAGAATTCTAAAGTGTTGCGCAAATGCATGCAACATAACTGCCTAGTACAAAATTGTTGCTTATGTCACTTAGTATTCATCACAGATGCTTAAAATTCTAAAGTGTAACAAAACCTGACAAACAATTCTAGTGGCTACCGTGTACAATTGGCCTAAAGTAGTTTAGTTTAGAATTGAATATTTGAAATTCTCAAATAATTCAATCAGTTATCCCCTGCTTAAAGTTCCAAAGTGTTGTGGTAACGCAGGCAACATAGTGGCCTAATACAAAATTACCGTGGCTAATGTGTACCATTGGCCTAAACTGCATTATAGTATTTAATAGGTCTTCGAAGTGTCTACGCAATATCGAATGTTTGACTTACTCAAATATTCCATTAATGTATCTCCTAGCATTTCTAAATGTCTACGCAATATCGAATATTTGATATTTTCAAATATTTCAATAAACTATCCTCTGCTTAAAATTCTTGTTGCGCAAATCAATGCAACATAATTGCCTAATACAAAAACGTCGTGAGTATAATGTGTACGGCTGGCTTAGGTATAGTACAGTATTTACTAGGATTTTCAATTTCTACACAATATCGAATTATAGTTTAAAATATTTCGTAGAATTGTAAAGTGTTGCGCAAATGCGTGGAATATAACAACAAAATTAAAATATGGATAATGTGTGCAATTGGCAAAACTTATATCTTGCTGAGAATTCTTAAGTATGTATTGAGCAATCAAACAATATAACGGCATCGTGGTGTTCAATTGGCCTAAATTAGCTTAGTATTCATCAGAATTTTACATTTCTACGCAATATCGAATATTGGACATTTTCTAATATTTACGTAAAATTGTGCATAAAATTTCATTTTATCGGAGTGTATGTTGTTTTCTGGGTTAGATTACATTTTTTTTTTTTGTTTAATAATATCTGTATAATCTGGGTGAGAACATGAATTCAATCCTTAATTTCGAGCGAGTTGCTGAGCATGATTTGTTTGTCGATGACCTGTTAGGGTAATTTTTAGGAGTATGGCTTTTGCTACCCAGACAACTCGGAGACGTTGTTTCTCACTCCGGGCCATACATACTAGGTCGGTCCATCATCCAGCGGTAAGAGCTGACTCTGCGCTCAGGCCGCGTCATCCAAAGCAAGTGGCGATTTGTGCTGAACATTAGTAATTGAACCATGCTTAATTCTCTCCTTACGACATCGGATGGAGATTAGGAGTGCCCTCCTGGTGATTTATCGGAGACTCACCTGAATAAGAGCCTTATCTCTCAGGAAGCTGGCGTTCTACGGTTTGAATGGTACATGCATTGAAGCTGGCCCAGGATACTTGGTGTGGTTCAATATGAGTGCCAGTCACACCTCGATAAGATCTATGCATCTTTAGGCCCCCTCGACCCACCGGTTGTCGGCTGTTCCCCTGCTTCAATCATTTTCCTATTGCATCTCCAGGCCAAATCTTTTGTTAGGTCTGTAAGGCCCCAGGTCCTAATTGCTGCGGTCGACTCAAGCATTGGCCAAGTTTTATCTATTCTCCCGCATGACCAACACTGAAGGAAAACAGGCTATAGACTTATGATGGTTATGGACGTCCGTTACAACACTAGGGCATTCAATTTGATACACATTGTCGAATATTTGACATTTTTAAATATTGCTATAGAGATCCTCTGCTGAGTTTTATTGTATTACTCAAACGCGTGCAACGTAATGGGCTAACACCAAATTAGGCCGAAAACTTGCAACAATTTGTAAAGTTAATTAATTTTATTGTGCCGAAATTGCTGTTAGACAGGCACTATCATATAAATTGGAGGAAAGTAAACGAACGGATCCCTGAGGGATACATTTCTCTAAACAATTCAGCAGAAGTTGACCTTAAGGCTTCACTAAGCGAAGTCCGTAAATCTAACGTAACATATGGTGATATAGTGGTGCAGTTTGGACTCTCATATCAA
Organism: Tipula vernalis; assembly: GCA_958295665.1. Taxonomy (NCBI): domain Eukaryota; kingdom Metazoa; phylum Arthropoda; class Insecta; order Diptera; family Tipulidae; genus Tipula; species Tipula vernalis. Next base: position 136,579,576 of record OY282559.1, read on the forward strand.
ATAATAGCCGACTTGATGGTACCATTATATATTTCGGGTTATAGCTGGTTGTCCATTTTCTATCAAATCCAAGTGAGGTAGACAATTCGGAAAATAATTTAGATTCAAACTGTGCTCTTTCATGTGTGCAATTAGACTATGAAATAAAAAATCCAAGAAGAATTTATAGCCAAAGCGAAGTGGCAGCAGCAATATCTGGAACAAGAATAGTCTCAAGCCAAAGTATAGCTAATAGTTTATTAATTTAACGCAAAAATGCTGTTTTTTTTTTAACCGGTGAAGGATCAATGATGGCGAGGTGAATTTACCGTGTATAGCCTAAACATTTGCGATTCAATATTGACAACAAAACAGTATTCCGAAAATCTTTGTCAAACAATTTTGAACCAACCAACAATACGTCGTTTATATCGTTGTTTAGAACCTAAATAAATAAAACAGAAATTTAGGCAACTCAAACCCGTATGCCCTAGTCTAAACGGTGGAACGATTGTGCTGTATTTCTAAGGCCAAAAGTCATTTTGCACAGTTCAATTATTTCAACCGAAGTGAAAATTGCTATTTACACCCATCGGACAGTTTAAAAATTAAATTAGCGGTTAGCTTGGTCTAATGACGAGAAAATTTTGAAACCTTCTAATTGCTAAGAAAAATTTTGGACTGTAATTTTATTTAATACCTTGTATTCCTCGCATAGTCTATTTTTGAATTTTTAATAAGGTGTAGTGGACTGGACCAAATGCTGTTGTTGGGTATACAAATTCCAGAAGGGGATATTTATGTGTATGCCTATGGCAACCGTTAATATAATTTTGGAAAGTTATAGATTAGTAAAAAAAGCCACATGCAATGCAATACAAGCCATTGATTAATGAGTTTTTAGGATTTTGACGAAAATTTTGTTAGACATGATGCTGAAACATTTCAATAAGTAATTACTTTGCCCGAGGTGGGCACACGTTACAATATTGTTTGAAAATTGGGCTAAACATCCAGATGTTGGCCGAATCAGTGAATGTTATTTGATATTGTACTATTTCAGGTCAAGTGATACGGCGGTAATTTCCGTTTTGTGACTCTATTTACGGATAATCAGATTCTCTTCAAGACACACATAAACAAAGGATACCCCCATTTCGAAAACTTGTAATCTTCATAATCATCGATTCTGTTAGCTGAGGCGATAATGTTCTGTCGATCGTTTACTAATTATGACATAACTGGAGGTTAAAGGAAATCTTCTTGATATACACGTCCAATGAGGAAAATCTATTACTTTGAAATAAAACGCATAGGCGACTACGTCAAATTCAAGTGCCGAGCGTTCAAGAGTCTCATTTGCAGCGAATGGATCAATTAAATGCTGGATCAACTTTGGAATTTTTACAAATCTGGAAACATACTAATGTTACTTGAAGATGTCCTACTTTCTGAATTTTGACGAGACAATTTATGAATTGATTTAGAATTTGATCTGGAAATTACCTGCATGAATCCAGATTCAAATTTCGATAATTTTTGTTCTAAATCAAAGACGTCAATGTCGTAACTGAGACTAAGTCATTGTTTGAAATATATTATGAAACATATAGGTCATCATCATCATTCTTAAACTTCTTAGTCGAATATCCCATCATTCTGCAAAATTTTAGAATTAAGCATTAAAGTATTATAGCCCTCCATCGAGTTCGAATACTTCCCGACTACCATATATCTACTCATTTTTTTGAAATTTTTAATAACTTCAGAAGCTTTTGGTTGTTTTAAGCTTCGATATGTCGAAGAAACCAGACAATACACTTTGCGAACAAAGGTGAGAAATTTCCTTTTCCTAAATAGTTAGTCTAGTGTTAATTAATTAATTGTGTTTGTTGCATTGTGTTTGTTAAGGAATCTTTTAAAAAAATTCACATTCTGCAACTGAATGTTTGAGTTAAGTTGATAAGACGATTTTTAACTTTGTCACTCACTGAAAAAACTGCTAAAATTTGGACTGTTGTTTTCTGCCTGGATAACTACGATTGACAAACACGGCTTGATATATCAGCAATGGATAAAGACGTGCGCACATTTTCGTGAACTTTTTACAAGCAGCTTCCACCTACTGACAACATAACTGGTTAATTGACGTCTTAATAACGAAGAAAAATGCGTTGAAGGCAAAATTAATTTGATATTTTTGAATGCTTCTTTCTGTTCAATTTCCCAATGCCAACCAATATTTTTATGTGCTGATTGCGGTACTCTGTGGAAAAAATTGATGATCATTGTATTGAATGGAACTCTGCGTTTTTCTATGTTTCCTGATTTCTTATATTATTTTCCAATTATAGTGAATTTCTTCAAATGTTTTGTACCTTGTGATCATCAAGTATGTTAAAAAGAATTTGATATTTCACACGAACGCTCATTGCGATACGGGGGGTCAACAATTCAAAGTTTCATGCGTTACTTTTCAGATTCCCAAAATTCTTTCTTTGTTTGACCAACCCCAGAGAGAGATTCCATCTTTCTTCTGTTCGCATCAACCTGGTAATAAATATTTTTTTTTAGCTAATTTGTCTGTGAGACGTGTGAAAGAGATTCTTTTGGCACATAATAGATTAGTTAGATGAAGGCATGGTTTTATCAAGCGACTTTGCCGAAACGCGATTCAGGATGCTTATCATAATCGACGCACCCTTTAACGAAGACGAGAAATAAGAAAAGGGGAGGATGAAGAACTAAAGCCACAGAAAAAAGGAGAGTTTTAAACGGAAGCTGAAGACTAGCACTAAAAAGTAGAAAAGGCTGGAACAGAGAAGAGGAAGAGATTCGGAATGAGGTTGAAGCAAAGGAAGAAAAAGTTGATCATGCGAAGAATATAAAAAGGAGGATGCGGAAGATCAAGCAAATAAAGGGCAAAAGAGTTAAATCGTCTGTTTTATAAAAAAAGTTAAGAGTGACTAGAAAGTACACAGAATTTGTATCTCAATTTTGTTGGGTTAATTAATAGTTAATAATTTTGATAAAAAAAAAAAACATATTTTTTGGAATGTACTATTATTTAAAAAAGAACATAAAATAGTAAAATATTGAGGTAGACTAGAATTTATAACGAAGAAACAAAGTAGAGAATAGTAACACCGACAGCGGCAAAAAAAGTAATGGGTTTGGTTTCTGGCAAAAAACCACTAATGGAAATTTAATCCCTGACTATAACAATGAATACAGAGATTTGTGACCAGCAACAATTGACGAGGATGAGCATGGTTGAACTAGATAAATTACAGAGGATAACAACTTAAGAGAACAACCTAGAATATCCAAAAAGACCATAAAAATCCTGACTGTGAAAGGAAGGCTGGTGAGCTTGCTAGATATGTGGCATCCAATAATACCGAAATTCATGGTTGTGTCAACCAAGAAGCAATGGTGATTTGATATTAATTTATGTTAAAGCAGCCTTTAATGGAGAAGGAATAGCCAAATTAAAAACAATAAGTTTTATCTGCTGATAAAATCCAAATTACACACCAGGTGGAAACCCTGATCAGGAAGGGACTTGTACTCTAAGTCTGTATGCCTATTAGAAACCGCAAGTGAAAGAATGGTAGAAGTGTGAGTTAAAAATCAAAAAAAAATCCAGGACTCAAAGACGAAAGCAAACTAGAGTACGTTCACACCAGCCCAGGAACAGGCGTGACAGTATTGTAATAAGGTTATAAGATCTGGGTATATTATGAAAACTGGTAGCCCTCGCCGTATCTTCCGATGGTTGTTCGAATTAAAAGTTGCACTTGATCAGTATGAACGACAGGGCATAAAAGGGTGGCTAATTTTTTTCCGAAAGGGTGTTAAAGCCCATCGTAGAAATGAAATACATACATTCGACGATTCTCTCCTAACGCGACGGATTAAGCCAACCAAAAAATATCCAATGCTAAGCGGCTTTAGGAGTTCTCTGTTTTAACATATGTCTAATGACTAATTACTGAAGAAGCACAAATTTTTGGAAAATGTTCAATTTTTCTTAATATATAATGCCCAGAAAACAATGGGAATTACGTCCACGAGAGCTGTACCCCCGCATGGTACCATACATTTATTTGTAATTATTTTTTTCTACTGTGGGGTTTATTGTTTTTCTCAATTGGAATTAAAACTACAATGAATTGGCATTAAAAACCTTTCACTATAATACCATTTTAGAAAAAAAATATTGTCTTTGGAAAATAAGGCATACAGGCGTTAATTCCACACGTTATTTCCATTCACTCCAGTTTTCGATAACCTTAGGTGTCTTGTGGTACCTATAGACAATATTATTTTCGGCAGCGCTATATTTTGAATACATAGAGTTAGATAAATATTTATCCGTGTTCAACAAATGCACAATCGCATAAATTGTGTTAACAATTTTGTATCGGAATCATTGGCTAGCTACGTCATTTGCCATTTACATAAATACGTCCTTATTCTATAAATATATAGTCTACATATTTACAAGATACCGATCAAACTCTGTTTCTAGCTTTTGCTACTCACCACTAATTAAAAATCTTGCGCTCTAACCAGTAAAAAGGCAATTACTGTATATTAAAATCACACGCACATTGAAACAATCCCTTTAGGATATATCATCCAATCCCTTCAAGATATAATAAAATAAAATAAACAAATCATAAAAACGCATATGATTTCTACATACATACAAACAAAAGAAAATCCAAAAATATTCCCCTAATCATCACAAAAAAAAAAAAAAAAATAACAAAACATATGATGAAAATCATTATGTATTATGTTGTTTCGTATATTAACAGCATACATAATACGAGGGGATCGTACACACCACTCTAAGTAGCATAATAAAATGGGGAAATATTTCGAATCACAGTACATGCATAGTTTTAACTTCCCCAATTTTGTCCCTCTACATATGTATGTACATAATATATTGTATACACATTTTATTACATAAATAGTTTTTATTCCTAATTGATTACGAAATAGGGACGAAAAAATAATAAACACAGTGATATAAATGTCCCTTTTATTTCGAGACAATCGTATATGTATAAGAGAAAAAAAAAACATTGTGTAGGGATATAGAATTATTAATAAAAGATTTTAATTAGTCGACGCTCGGTGACATCTAATTAAGAGTAGCTGAACTATTTTTTATTTTTATTTTGGAAATATGAATTTGTAATTGGAAGGTACCAAAATATTTTTTTAATAAGTGTAATTATTTCTTAGTTTTAGGTAAATGTTAAGTTTATTTCTTTAGGAAATAATAATTAAATAAAAGTTGAAATTATACAAAAAAAAAACAAGAAGGGATAATGTTTGGAAAAATAAGAAAAAAAATTGATTTTTATTCTCTTGGATCTGCTTAGGGTGGTTTAAGTAAAGAAGAAAAATAGATTTAAATGGTAAATGATTTTAAAATATCATAGGTAAAACGCAAATAAATCCATTGACCGGTTTGGAACGCAAATAATATTTCTCTTAATCCGCATTGAAATTAGGCACTCTTACCTGGTACTTTACTTTAACACAACCATTGTAAGCACAAACTATTTAATTAAGGCACTAATAATTTTTCGAGATGGACATTTTGATTAGAGTAATATTATTCTTCTAAATTCACTCTTTTGCTATATTTCAAATTGTTAATATCAAATAATAAAACTAAATAATAATTAAAATATTATGAACATTTATTGAAAATAAAATATTGTAAATTGGAAATAAAAGTTTCGGCGTATGTGGTTCTATTCCAGGACCCCGTAAATATCCACAATATACTTGTATAAATTTCCAACAGCTTTAACTTGGGATTAAAATTGCAGACCGTTCCGTTGAATCAAAATAGAAACCATACGAATTTTATTATTCGCGGCTTTATCCCGACAGACGGGTTCCCTTTTCTTGGTATTCTTATTCTGAAATTTAAAAATTTATTAATTTTATTTTAGAATCAATTAGTGTAAGAAATTATTTCACCATATTGTCTTTTAACCTACCCCTTTAAGCTGGGTTTAGTAAGTTGGTCTTCAAAACTTCAAATCTAAACTCTAAACTCCAAATGTTTAGATTATGTGTAGAAACTTCGGTCTGGGATTAGGTCCTTCATTAAAGAAAAGTTATAAGAACCAGAAAATAATTTTACTGCTGTTAATTCTAATTAAATGAATTCTAATTAAATATAAGGTTGCAGAAAAAGGATTGAGAGATTTTTGTCATAGATGGTCTTTGGTGAAATCACCAAAGTTGGCGTCAAGCCGTCTGCGAATAGATTTAATCAGCAATCCAGCTCTTTCCTCAACCCAATTGGATCAGGCAGCTAATGATGGTTTATCTCCAAAAATCAAATGATGAGGTCAAAATACAAGCTGGAATTAGTTCCTGTTGTGATTATGGTGATTATTCAGATCTATCTATCTCGTGCGAAACATCGACTAGTAGAGCGGTAGCAATCGCATTTACATTCCCCACGAAATGCGTCGTAATTTTCTCGAGAAGATACATGTTCTATTAAACCCAGGAATACGCGCAACACGCAAGTTAGTTGCGTCCAGGATTTTTGGCCTAGTACAAGCTTAGATACGGCGTGTTAGTTTAGGACCTGCATTCCTTGTCAGTAGTCCAAAGTCAATTGACATAAGTGTGCTAAACACATCTATGCATATAGATTTGAATGAACCATTACCCCTATCTAACGGTAATTTATTCATACTAATGATAATCGATAGATTTACGCGCAGAGCTTCCGTAGACCAATACCAAAATTACGACAGATCAAGGCAGACAATTTGAAAGCAATCTTTTCGAAGAATTTACATAATGGTTAGGTTCGAATATGAACGACGATAAATGATTCACAGACAAATGGCTTGGTTAAATGTTTCCGTTGCTATTTAAAAGCTTCTTTATATGCTGGAACAAATACCATTAATTATAATGAAGAACGCCTATTTATTCTCCTTGGAATAAGAACTTGGATCAAGACGAATCTGGGATAGACTGCAGGAGCCTGATCCCCGTAAAATTCAAACTATTCAATTCCTGTGGCACAGATAGATCCTACATCACTGGTGGAAAAATTACGTTGTTTGAGATTAGAAATGCAAAATTGATTATAACAATTATTGAATTATAAGCAGGAAGTTAATGAAAAATGATATATAATCTGTAAAAATTTTACTGTGACCTAGTTATAGGTCTTAAACGGCACTGAACACGATTCACGATAATGACAAATTCGTGAAAAGTATTTGTTTAAACTTCGAAATGCGTACTTTGTTACCACATTTAATAAATTACATGCAGCAAGAGAATATATGAAGTTAAATTTACTCTAAAACTTTAACTGTGAACCAATAAAATTATCAAAGCCAGTTATGATTCATAAATGGCACTAAACACGACTCACGATAACAAAAATTTAGTGATATGTAGATTTGTGAGCTTAGAAATACGTAGTTGAATATAGCAATTAATGAATTACATGCAGGAAGAGAATGAATAAAGATATATTAACACTAAAACTATAACTGTGACCCAATAAAAATTATCAATGCCAGTTATGGAGCACAAATGGCACTAAACACGACTCACGATAACAAAAATTTAGTGATTTGTAGGTTTGTGAGCTTAGAAATGTATAATTGAATTTCATTATTAATGAATTACATGCAGGAAGAGAATGAAAAAGATATATTTACTCTAAAATTTTCACTGTAACCCAACAAAAATTATCAATGCCAGTTATGGGTCATAAATGGCACTAAACACGACTCTCTATAACAAAAATTGAGTGATATGTAGTGAATATAACATTTAATGAATTACATGCAGGAAGAGAATGAATAAAGATATATTTACACTAAAACATTCACTGTGACCCTATAAAAATTATCAAAGCCAGTTATTAGTCATAAATGGCACTAAACACGACTAACAATAACAAAATTTAGTGATATATAGTGAATATAACATTTAATGAATTACATGCAGGAAGAAAATGAATAAAGATATATTTACTCTAAAACTTACACTGTGACCCAATAATAATTATCAAAGCTAGTTATGGGTCATAAATTGCAATAAACGCGACTCTTTATAACAAATATTTAGTGATATCTAGACCTGTGAGCTTAGAAATGCACAATTGAATACCAAAATTAATGAATTACATGCAGGAAGAGAATGAAAAAAGATATATTTACTATAAAACTTTAACTGTGATACAATTAAAATTATCAAAGCCAGTTATGGCTCATAAATGGCAGTAAACACGACTCACGATAACAAAAATTTAGTGATATGTAGATTTGTGAGCTTAGAAATATATAATTTAATGTCACAATAAATGAATTACATGCAGGAAGAGAAAGAAAAAAGATATATTTACTATAAAACTTTAACTGTGACCCAATAAAAATAATCACAGCAAGTTATGGAACATAAGTGGCACTAAACACGACTCTCTATAATAAATATTTAGTGATATATAGATTTGTGAGCTTAGAAATGTATAATTGAATGTTATAACTAATAAATTACATGCAGGATGAGAATTAATAAAGATATATTTACACTAAAACTTTCACTGTGACCCAATAAAAATTATCAATGCCAGTTATGGGTCATAAATGGCACTAAACACGACTCACGATAACAAAAATTGAGTGATATGTGGATTTGTGAGCTTAGAAATCATTGAATATCACAATTATTGAATTACATGCAGGAAGAGAATTAACAAAGATATATTTACTCTAAAACTTTCACTGTGACCCAATAAAAATTATCAAAGCAAGTTATGGTTTATAAATGGCACTAAACACAACTCACAATAACAAAAATGTTGTGATATGTAGATTTGTGAGCTTAGAAATGTATAATTGAATGTCATAATTAATGAATTACATGCAGGAAGAGAATGAAAAAAGATATATTTACTCTAAAACTTTCACTGTGATACAATAAAAATTATCAAAGCCTGTTACGGATCATAAATGGCACTTAACACAACTCACGCAAACAAAAATTTAGTGATATGTAGATGTGTGAGCTTAAAAATGTATAATTGATTGTCATAATTAATGAATTACATGCAGGAAGAGAATGAATAAAGATATATTTACTCTAAAACTTTAACTGTGACCCAATAAAAATAATCACAGCAAGTTATGGGTCATAAATGGCACTAAACACGACTCACGATAACAAAACTTTAGTGATATGTAGATTTGTGAGCATAGAAATGTATAATAGAATATCACAATTAATGAATTACATGCAGGAAGAAAATGAAAATGATATATTTACTATAAAACTTTTACTGTGACCCAATAAAAATAATCACAGCCAGTTATGGGTCATAAAGGGCACTAAACACAACTCTTTATAACAAAAATTTAGTGATATACAGACTTGTGAGGCTAGAAATGTATAATTGAATGTCTTAATTATTGAAATACATGCAGGAAGAAAATAATTAAAGATATATTTACACTAAAAATTTCACTGTGACCCAATAAAAATTATCAATGCCAGTTATGGCTCATAAATGGCAGTAAAAACGACTCACGATAACAAAAATCTAGTGATATGTAGATTTGTGAGCTTAGAAATCATTGAATTTCTCAATTTTTGAATTACATGCAGGAAGAAAATGAAAAAAGATATATTTACTATAAAACTTTAACTGTGACACAATAAAAATTATCAAAGCCAGTATGGGTCATAAATGGCACTAAATACAACTCACGATAACCAAAATTTAGTGATATGTTGATTTGTGAACTAAGAAATGTATAATTGAATGTCATAATTAATGAATTACATGCAGGAAGAAAATGAATAAAGATATATTTACTCTAAAACTTTAACTGTGACCCAATAAAAATAATCACAGCAAGTTATAGGTCATAAATGGCACTAAACACAACTCACGATAACAACAATTTTGTGATATGTAGATTTGTGAGCATAGAAATGTATAATAGAATATCACAATTAATGAATTACATGCAGGAAGAGAATGAAAATGATATATTTACTATAAAACTTTTACTGTGACCCAATAAAAATAATCACAGCCAGTTATGGGTCATAAAGGGCCCTAAACACGACTCTCTATAACAAAAATTTAGTGATAAAGAGACTTGTGAGCTTAGAAATGTATAATTGAATGTCTTAATTAATGAATTACATGCAGGAAGAAAATTAATATAGATATATTTGCTCTAAAAATTTCACTGTGACCTAATAAAAATTATCAATTCCAGTTATGGCTCATAAATGGCACTAAACACGACTCACGATAACAAAAATTTAGTGATATATGGATTTGTGAGCTTAGAAATCATTGAATATCACAATTTTTGAATTACATGCAGGAAGAGGACGAAAAAAGATATGTATACTATAAAACTTTCTCTGTGACCCAATTAAAATTATCACAGCCATTTATGGGTCATACATGGCAATAAACACGACTCACGATAACAAAAATTTAGTGATATTTAGATTTGTGAGCTTAGAAATGTATAATTGAATGTCATAATTAATGAATTACATTCACGAAGAGGATGAAAAAAGATATATTTACTCTAAAACTTTTACTGTGACCCAATAAAAATTATCACAGCCAGTTATGGGTCATAAATGGCAATAAACACGACTCTCTATAACAAAAATTTAGTGATATGTAGATTTGTGAGCTTAGAAATGTATAATTGGATGTCATAATTAATGAATTACATGCAGGAAGAGAATGAATAAAAATAAATTTACTCTAAAACTTTCACTGTGACCCAATAAAAATTATCAAAGCCAGTTATGGGTCATAAATGGCACTAATCCCGGCTCACGATAACAAAAAATTAGTGGTATGTAGATTTGTGAGCTTAGATATGTATAATTGAATGTCAAAATTAATGAATTACATGCAGGAAGAAAATGAAAAAAGATATAATAACACTAAAACTCTAACTGTGATGCAATAAAAATTATTACAGCCAGTTATAGGTCATACATGGCTCTGAACTCGACTCTCTATAACAAAAATTTAGTGATATGTAGATTTGTGACCTTAGAAATGTATAATTGAATGTCATAATTAATGAATAACATGCAGGAAGAGAATGAATAAAGATATATTTACACTAAAACTTTCACTGTGACCCAATAAAAATTATCAATGCCAGTTATGTGTTACAAATGGCACTAAACACGACTCACGATAACAAAATTTAGTGTTATGTAGATTTGTGAGGTTAGAAATGCATAATTGAATATTACAATGAATGAATTACATGCAGGAAGAAAATGAAAAAAGATATGTATACCCTAAAACTTTAACTGTGCCCCAATAAAAATTATCACAGCCAGTTATGAGTCATAAATGGCACTGAACACGACTAACGATAACAAAAATTAAGTAATATTTAGTGAATGCCCAATTAATGAATTACATGCAGGAAGAGAATGAATTAAGATATATGTATTTACTCTAAAACTTTCACTGTGACCCAATTAAAGCTATCAAAGCCAGTTATTGGTCATAAATGGCACTAAACACGAATCACGATAAAAATAATTTAGTGATATGTGGATTTGTGAGCTTAGAAATACATAATTGAATGTCATAATTAATGAATTACATGCAGGAAGAGAATGAAAATGGATATATTTACTCTAAAACTTTAACCGTGACCCAATAAAAATTATTACAGCCAGTTATGGGTCATAAATAGTACTGAACGCGACTAACGATAACAAAAATTTAGTGATATATAGTGAATATCACAATTAATGAATTACATGCAGGAAGAGGATGAATAAAATTATATTTACTCTAAAACTTTCACTGTGTGTAAATGAAAATTATCAGAGCCAGTTATGGGTCATAAATCCTATTAAACAAGACTCACGATAACAAAAATTTAGTGATATATATATTTGTGAGCTTAGAAATGCATAATTGAATGGCACAATTAATGAATTACATGCAGGAAGAAAATGAAAATGGATATATTTACTCTAAAACTTTAACCGTGACCCAATAAAAATTATTACAGCCAGTTATGGGTCATAAATAGTACTGAACGCGACTAACGATAACAAAAATTTAGTGATATATAGTGAATATCACAATTAATGAATTACATGCAGGAAGAGGATGAATAAAATTATATTTACTCTAAAACTTTCACTGTGTGTAAATGAAAATTATCAGTGCTAGTTATGGGTTATAAATCCCATTAAACAAGACTCACGATAACAAAAATTTAGTGATATATAGATTTGTGAGCTTAGAAATGCATAATTGAATGGCACAATTAATGAATTACATGCAGGAAGAAAATGAATAAAGATGTTATGGGTCATAAATGGCACTAAATACGACCACGATAACAAAAATTTAGTGATATGTAGATTTGTGAGCTTAGAAGATAAGAATTAATGAATCACTTTAATTTAGTGATATGTAGTTTTATGAGCTTAGAAATGCATAATTGATTATCACAATTAATGTATTACATGTAGGAAGAGAATGGGGATGGTTTAATTTACTCTAAAACTTTCACTTTGACCCAATTAAAATTATCAAAGCCATACCAAACAAATTAATATTTTTGTTTCCAACAAGTAAAAAAGGTCGAATTTAGAGTAATCGTATAAAAAAGCAGTAAGTATTTTAAATTGACCTAATGAGTGAATGTTGTTGAAACCGATTTAAAAAAATCTTTCTTAGATTCCACTAACATTTTGGTTATGTTTATGGTTGGGACTTTTATTGGGATCTCCCGCTTTATTTAATACAGCTTATTTAAGAATGTTTAAGCCAAAAAATTAATCTATTTGGGTTGTAGAGAGTTTCCAAATAGAAATGCGCATATGATTTAAAACAGCGCAAAAAATATACAAATAAAATTTTTCGCGATTTTTTTATTGTTAAATTAAAATCTATCAAATATCGATCGCCTGAAAATTTATCGAAGTCCATGTAATTTAATTTTTGCCAACACACATAAAAAGTGTAATTTAATTTGTTTGTCTGCGCTATCGGGCAGTCACATTAGTGTCAATTTTAAATTTCGGAAAAATCTGCTCTCGCATTTTATAATAAGGCGTATAATTCGACGAAGAGTCGTTTTATATTACCAAAATGCTATTATCGCCTTTTTTCCTAATATAGGGCGTCAGATTGGTTATTTAATCTTGCTAAGTGATTGGATCAGTTCCAGTTGATCCAAATATCACTCAAAGTTTTATGTATTTACCTGATGATGCTCTTTTAATATTTTGTTGAATCTTTCACCTTGCGCTGTTCCTGTTTCTTGTTGTTTTCGCAACACCCGAGTAAGACAGCTAATTTGAAATTTAGTCGTACCGGTACTTATTTGTTTTTGTATTCATGATTTTACACAAACGTGTTTCAAGCAATAAATCGTTCTGGATTCCCGTTGCATTGCTTCTCGATTTTGTTTAGGTTCGTTTGCTGGTAATGCCCCAAAATTTAGATACCATTGTTCCAGATCTCTTCAATAATTGGTTGCCCCCTCGACACTCGATTTACGCCTTGCTAGCATCCATCCAACCCCCTCCTCTCTCCTGGTGGTCCGTCTTTAAAAAATAGCCTCAGATGCATTCATTGTCGGTAATCGATAGCAAATACTCATATTTTACTATTGCGCCAACCTAAGAACGGCTGAGCTTGTAACGAGCTACATTTTCCATTCGATCTTGAAGCACCATATCAGAAGGTAAAAGTGATTTGAAAGCATTGGTAAAAAAATACCTCAGTTCGACAATTAGAAAGAAGAATGACCCTACGGCACTTGTCCACTCCTGTCATTCTCAAACTAGTGTCTTATTTTGCATGACTATCTTACTGCATTATTGCTCATCTTCCAAATCATTATAAATGAATCGTTGATTAAATTGTCTTTAGCGGATTTATATTTCAATTACAATGGGTTTGGTTCGTTCAAGGTATATTCTTCAGTTCTCTCGGTCGTTCTCTGTTCTTCACGTCTCCAACACATTACTCTCGATGCTCGATGCAGAGGTCTACTATACAGTGTATTTTGCGTAACTCCGTCCAATTTAAATTAAAGAAAGGAAAGCTCATTATAAATTCTGAGCTCTAAAATTAAATCAAATAGCTCACATGCTAATAAATCGTAAAGCTTGAATAGTTTAAAAGCGTTAAGCCTATTTCTTAATTATAATTTTATATGGGAAGCTTTCACAATCAAACCCTCTCATTTCGAATAAAAATTAATTAAATCAGTCTCTATTTGAAGCTTAATGATTTCTAAAAAAAAATTTAGACAGTTCAACGAAAATATTAAAAAAATTTGTCAAGGTGAGCATTTGAATGATTTAAATGCTTTTAAGCTCTTCAAAACCAAAGCATTTATAAAGCTGTAAAGAATTGTCAAATTACAAATTTCTAATCAATTAAAAGAAATAAAATAATAATCCAATTAGGCGCCCACATTAGAAATAAAAAATAAAAACTTTCAACCATCTATTTTTCCCATGGTTAGACTTTTCAAATATTTCAAAAGAATGTATACCCAAAAATATTTCAACTTTTCCTATTTTCCAATATTTTTATTTTACTATTCTTCTCCATTTTCTATACTTCTTTACTTTTGTTGGTCTTTCGGAAAAACTATAGAAGAAAAAAAAAATTAACTTTTCTATTTAATTTTTATTTCTTCGTACAGTAACAATTTTATGTACTACTTACATACGTATATGTACTTTATGAGTACTTGTGTATAGTTGTCGAATAGATAGACATGACGATGAATTATATGAAGAGACGATGACTTCGGAGGATGAGTACATATAAGTATGTCTATATAATTTCGAAATATAAAATTCAATATTATGTAAAGTTTTCTTTTTCGTCTTTGCCCAAATAACCAAAAAAAACAAAATAATAAAATGTTGTCCCACCCATCCATCCATCTATCATCTCTTATTTATTTAGACAACAGTCTATCTATTTTACGTACTCGTCGTATGAATACATATGGATAGATGTTTGAATTACATGTAGCCATACTCCATACATTGTAAATTCTTGTATGTTTTGGGAAATGTTTTTCTATGTCTTTCGAACAGATCTAGTAAAATATTGTAATAATTGTGCTAAAAACTATATTCACATGACCATCGAGCTCATAAAATCAAATATATTAACCATATCATCGGATTTATAACAATACACAACGGAGGAGCTCTCATTTTATAAAGGTAAAAATAATACCTGATCTCTATATATATTATATTTCCATTTGACCAAATAGAAACTTTTTAAACTTCAATATCATCATCATCATCAAATAGAAATAGAAATAAAAAATAAAAGAAAACGTAGAATAATTATTTGTCTAAAAGGAAATTTTTTTTTTTTTTTTTTTTTGCTTTGTTCTTTTGTTCGGGAAAATTTTTCAAACTTTAATTTCGCAAAATAAAAATATAAAACAAAACTGTGGAAAAACTATAAAAGAAAAAGTTAACTGAAGTGTGAAAATAGAAAAATATAAATAAAATTAAAAAAATGAAAAGGAAAATGTATAAAGAAATTTTTTTTTTGCGGTTGAGAAAATTTTTCCATCTTAGATATAACATTTTATTCTTCTTCTGTTTTTTTTTTTTTTTTGTAAGATGGGTTCTTATTTGAACAGTTATTTCGGGAAGTATGTAAAAGGAATTGTAATAATATTTTTATTTTTTGATCGATTAGATAGACTAGAAAACTATATATGGAAAATATTTTTTTTAGGTTCTGTTTCTTAAATAAATATAAGTTTTTCCAAAAATAAAAATTTCCCTTCATCAAAATCGTTTAACCAAAAGAAACATTTTTTTTTTGCTCTACTTAAACTTTATATAAATTTAAATGGAATGTAAGACAATGGTTTTGATTGGGGTTTTTTTGTACAAAGGGTGCTTTTTGTGAGATGGATGTTTCAGGCAAATTGTTAATTTGGAATGACTGGGATTAAAAAGGAGGATACGTAGGTGCTTAATAACCTATGACCGTGTAGTTAAAATGTATTTGCTGAAATGTGTGTTGAACGCCTAAATGTTGGTCATCTAAAATTTTCCGAAATGTTTTTAAAAATTTAAATATTATACAAAAATTATGCCGAAACCCGGGATTGAACCGGGGACCTTTAGATCTTCAGTCTAACGCTCTCCTAACTGAGCTATTTCGGCTTACATTTGTATTTATGCCAAAAACGGAATACCAAGTTTACTGTGATAAAAAGTTGAGATTTACTCGTATGTATGTAGAACTGACCGGAAAAATTTTAAAATCTACGAAACTTGCAAGTGTATTGTAGGTAATCTACTAAATTACTGAGACAATAGCACACATTTTTGATTATTATTATTATTTAAATTTTGGTGTTAAGCTTTTGTTTTTATTCAGCAGTTTAAAAACACAAAAGCTAATAAAGGGCTTGCTGTAAACTTAAGTCAAACAGTTCAAAAAGTAGGCAAACTACGAAACTTAAGTCAAACAATTGTGATTACTTCTTTACAATTTTGGAACTTTAAATTTTTCTAACTGATAATTTTTCTTTTGAATCTATCAAAGTATTGCTGCCATTGATGTGATTTTTAATGACAACTAATGATTTGTAGTAGACTTATACACCAATTTTACCAGACATTACTGTTATGCAAAATAATTTATAAATTTTGATTTAAATAAATCTTTTATTACAATAAAATGAGAAAAATTCTCTTCACGTTTTATATGAAAGCCCCAGACGCCCCGAGGTCTTGCTCGGCCAAAGATTATTTTTTACTTATAGAATTGGCTTAATAACTAAGATATAAAATTTCATTAAAATCGATTAACATCGAGTATCAAAGTATCATTAGCGGTGTTCCAGAATATTCGTTAAATTCTGTCCATGTTTTATTTAAAATACTCGATCCCTGGCCCAAACGAACCTTCTGCGATTATCCACCAATTCCAAATTGGCGGGTTTTGAAACATTTCTAGGAGAGGTTTCACCACATATTTGTTTCCTAATCAATGAAGGGCTTTCGCTACCAAACCAATTTTGGTGACTTAAGAACGAGACTTACGAACTGCCCCGTTAACACTTGTGACAAATCTCATTGGCTGTCCTATTTTTTAACTAAAACCAACGCAAACTACGCCTCTTAATTTGTTGTTAACAAGTCCTGAACTAAAACTATCTAACAAAAATTATGTTTCAAATGTCGCCTTAGATGATCCTGCGTCTTCTTATATTGTTCCAAAAACCAAATTTCCGAGCACACCAAAACTGTGTGACTTTTTCTACAGCCAACAATAAACTAGGCATCCAATATGGCTACAAATGTTAAGATATCTCTGGGTAAAATATACCAAAACAACAAAAAATATTAGCACAACTGGAATTTTACAGCTCTCTCTCTCTCTCTCTCTCTCTCTCTCTCTCTCTCTCTCTCTCTCTCTCTCTCTCTCTCTCTCTCTCTCTCTCTCTCTCTCTCTCTCTCTCTCTCTCTCTCTCTCCCTCTGGCTTTCACATTCCATAGAGGGATTTTGCCGCCCGCACTTAGGTTTTCCATCTGTCTCGATCCATCGCTCTCGTCTTCCAGTTTCAAAATCCTAATATATGTAGATCTTGTTCGACGTCGTCACGCCAGCGCAGTCCGGGTCTTCCTCTACGACGAACACCAGCTGGTTGTTGATGGAACACTTTATTGGTCATTCGTTGTTGTGGAGACCCTATAAACTAGCCGAGCCATCTAACTCGATTGGATTTGATGAATCCGATAATATCGCAGCCTCCAAGAAGTTGCCTTATCTAGTGGTTCATACGAATCCGATATTCGTTGTCCGCGACTTTAATTGGACCAAAGATTGAGCGAATGACCTTCCTTTCGAAGGTAGATAACAATCTACAATCGTTAGAGGTCATGGTCCAGCTCTCGCTTCCGCAAGCCAGCACAGGTCTTATGAGTGCTTTATAAAGTGCGAGCTTGCACGACTGCGACAGATGTTTAGATCGCAATAATTTCGATTGGGCGTAGAAAACTCGTTGTCCGGGCTTTTATATCTGCCTGCATATCATTCGACGATGTTATAACTGACCCGAGGTATTTAAAGTTTTCGACGCTATCAAAGTTATGGTCGCCAATTCCGAGATTTACCATGGAGATGTTCCTGGGTGTTGATAACAATTTTGTTTTGCTACTGTTCACCAGATGTTATTTCAAAGGAGTCTGACACAGTTCCCTCAATTACGATTCTACATACAGACCCAGAGGTTGTTAATTTACACAGAGAGACGAGTTTCTCTGGAATTCCTAGGCATATAAGCGCGGCCCATAGGTTTTCGCGGTTTATACTGTCATATACAGTCTGTATTTATACAGTTGATGTATGGTTATGTTGTACTCCCAACATTTTTCCAAGATCATCCTCATGTAAAACATTGGTCAGTGGTCGATCGGTTGGGACGAAAACCACATTGATAGTCGCCAATGATGTTTTCGGCGAAAGGGATGAGTCTGGCAAGTACAACATTAGCCAACACTTTGTAAGCAGTGCTCAATAGGGCGATACCACGATAGTTTCCACATTTAAGACGGTCTCCTTTTTTGTGCAGCGAACATATGAGCGCAGTCTTCCAATTCTCCGGCAGCTCTTCTTGGTCCCAAATAGAGACGATGAGATCGTATAGATTTGTTGCAAGTGTAGCGCCTCAGAGCCTAATCAATTCTGCGGGGATTCCTTCGAGACCGGGCGCCTTTCTATTTTTTTATCTACTAATAGCTGCATCTACTTCCTCTACTGTGGGATATTCGACAAAGGCCTCTTTACCTGTAGGAGCTATTGCTTTAATGGGGATCACTTCGTCATTCCGATTTAGCAGATTTTGAAAGTAGGTTTGCCATACAGAGAGAACATCAGCCACGTTTATTCTCAGCTCTCCATTTTCGTCTTTGATGGCTGTACTTCTTGGGTGGAAGTCTTTAGTTAGACTTCTGGCGTTAGCAAAACAGTCCCTTGAGTTTCCTATTTCCGCTTGGAAGCTTATGTTTTCGATGCAAGATCTCATATGATCGCGCTTCTTTTGTCGAAGGTATTTAGTCGTAGCTTTCCTAGCGCGGAGGTATTCTGCTAGAGTGCTTCTAATGTTGCGAGCCAACCATTTCTCACGAAGCTTTCATTTATTTTCGACGACCCTTCGGCATTGATCATCGAACCAATCATTGCGGGACCTCGGAGGCCTTCTTCCGATGGAACTTTGCGCCGCGGTGGTTATGGCTGACTGTAAAGCGTGCCACTGCTCCTGAATGTTAGAAGGAGCTTCTTCGTTGTTATTGGGCCGGTCCAAATTACTAGTGATTGCTGCTTGGTAACTCTGCAGTGACGCTTGGCCTTTTAAACCATCAATATTCCACCGAACGGTCTTTTGTGCTTGTCTGTTGAACGTAGATTACAGTTTGCAATTATACTTAAATATGACAAGCACATGATCGCTGTCCATGTCTGCACCTTTGTAAGATCTGATATCGGATTTGATGGTGGAGTGTCTCTTAGACACCATGACGTGATCGATTTGGTTTTCCGTTCTTCCATCATTCGATCTCCACGTTACTTTTTGGATTCTCTTGTGTGGGAAAAACGTGCTTGATACAACTAAGTTGTACGTTATTGCCAGGTCGGTGACGCGTTGGACGTTGTTGTTACTAGTTAGGTGCAGGCTGTTAGGACCGATGTACGATGTATTTTCTGCATTCCTACCAATTTTTGCGTTAAAGTCGCCCACGATGATTTTAATGTCGTAGTGCGGTATGTTATTGATGACTTCCTCCAGCTCGACAAAAAAGTGATCTTTGATGTCATCAGATTTATCTTCGGTGGGTGCATGTACATTAACGATCGTGATGTTAAATTTCTTAGTGCAGAGCCTAACCGTGCATACCCGCATGTTGATAAGGCGGAAGTCGATGATATGATGCTTCGTGCGCTAATGGATAAGGAAGCCAACTCCAAATTCTCCTCCATTCTGATGGCCGCTGTAATGAAGAGTGTAACCATTGGTGGTATCATGGATCCCACTCCCAGACCATCTAAACTCTTGTAGTGCAAGCACGTCTAATGTGTACCTCTTTGCTTGATTCGAAGAGATTTGGAGATCTCCAGGTCTCAAGAGGCTAAGCACGTTACATGTTCCAATTTTTAAAGAGTTGTACAAGTACAATTTTCGAGGTCGATTTTGTGATGAATCCGATATGGTAATCCGAGGCCTTTGATTAGGGTTCATAACTTTAATTGTTTTTATAAGAGCAAGTTGTTGGCCTGCTGATCAACCCGCTTGTTACGTGTATGGGCCACGTACTGGTGAGAATCTTAAGGCATCCAGTCCTACTTTGAACACATTTATATAGCGAGCCGCTTGATACAAGACAGACGCCCGCTTCAGCCGCACCTAACCTGGAGAACAGACGCTGATTTGATATTGGTTTTGAGGCGCCAATGACTCGCCCTGACATGTAGTGTCCATGACTATAAACAGGATTTTCCCTGCTCGTCTCCACTACACCGCCCGATTCATTTAGCGTGACCCAGGGAGCACCGCAAGGAAGTATGAATCAAGGACTTCGCCCCAATTTTACAGCTTGCAAAATTGAAAAAATTCACGATTTTCTGAAAATTGAGAGAAAAACGACGAATATTGAAGAAAATCTAAAGGTAACAAAATTAGCTTCAATTCTGAAGTGGACGTATTGATTGTGAATGAAATTTTAAGTAGAATTATAAAAAAAAATTTTAATTTAATTTAGAAATGGAAAAAATTCAGAATTCAAACCTGAATTTTGATAAAATATTGAGTTCCATTTACATCAAAAAGTCAGGATACGTTTGTGCATTTCAATATATCGAATATAAAATCTGAATTTAGAGCAAAAATCGGTATGTAATTGAATAAATTTTTGAGTATAGGCACTTAAATTGGATTCGAAAATTTAAAAATTGAATTAGAATTACAAACTAGGTTTGAACAATATCTTGTGTTTAATACGAATCAAAAGCTAATCGTACTTTTCAACTGAAGTTTAGTTAAAAATAGAAAAACTCTGGTTATAAATCCATAAATTTGTAGTTTGAAATTAAACAGATAAAATTTTAATTAAGTTACAATGAACTACGATGCCAACATTTTGAGTGAAATTTAAAATAGAAAGTAACAAAATATTTCTGGGTTAAACTACATTTTGCATGGAATTTAAATAGTACAAATTGTTATGCAGTGTTACTTGGGTTAAAAATTGATTTGGAAGTTTAGATTAGAAATTGATTAGCACATTCTGCTTGGGTTTGAGCAGAAATTTGAGTGTAAATTATTGGTAGTTCCAAACTAGATTTAAACATAATTTTAATTGCAATTAGGAAAGAATTCAGGTGCAATACGAGATTTGATCTCAAACCAACAAAATTTCCTTGTTTAGAAATTTGAATCGGAAATTTTGAGTGAAATTTGAATTAGGAATTTAAACTAAGAAAAATGATTTTGGCATTCCAGACCAAATAAAATCCTTGATATAAATTGTATGTGGGAATTGAGTTACAACTCGAATGTTAATTTCACAAAATTTTGAGTGAAATATAAGTTTACATTGCACAATAGATGTACTGAGTGAATTTTTAATTAGAAAACATAAAATGAGAACAAATTAAGTGGAGAATTTTCAAACCAATTTGAATTGGACCTTCATATTTTGAAACCAATTTGAATTGGACCAAAAAATTAAACTGGAGAAGAAAATAGTTTTAGTGGAATCGAATAAAACCTTGGATGCATCTAGAATAAAATTGGAGTGACATTCTAATCCGAAATTAAGCTAAACTTCCAAACTGTACTTGAATGTTGATTGTAACTTTGATCACGCTCATTGAATTAAATTGAAATAAAAACTTGAGTGAAATTTAAAGTTCTAAGAAATATCTAAGTATTCTACAAATTGATTATTATAATTTTCCTTTTAATATTTGAGTGGTATTCAGAGTAGTAACTTAGTTTAAAATCAAGGTGGATTCGAAGAAAATTAAGACTTTTAGTCAGAAATTTAGTTCCAAGCTATTTCCGAAGTTGAACAAAATGATAAATGAAATTTTGAACATAAATCTCTAGTCTAAATTGGTCAACTGCATTCGACACAGAGGAAATTGATTAAGATAATGAAATTTTAAAGAGATAAAATTGCATTGGCTTGCATTTTAAAATCGATATAATGAGTTTGAGTTAAATTTCAAATTTTTTAGTTCAAATAGAAAATAAGAAATCGGGCAAATATCTGTGTGCTTTTTGTTTATAATAGAAGCATTTCAATTTTAAACCGTAATTGAATAAAATCTTAAGTAGGAACTTACATTGGCAATAGAGTTTAAATTACAATTTGATTTAACCAAGTACATGAGCTTAAATTAGCTTAAAACTTGAGTTTGGATCCGGACTGCTTTTAATAACAGTTTGAGTGAATTTTAAAAATTTAGTTAAAGTTATTTGAGCAAAATTTTTATTTATGGCGGGGTAAAATAAGATTTGAACAAAGTTGGGAATAAAAATTCAATTTCAATTCAATCGAGAGTTTGAGCAAAAATTTGGATGCAATTTATTTAAAAATTATTTAAATATTGAGTTTGAATTTCAGATTTAATTAACACAAAATTCTGTTTGGAATTAAGCAAAAATTTTATGATATTTTGTTTACAAATTAAGTAAAAATTCCAACCTCGATTTCTCTAAATATGTTTATTTATAGATTTGGGGTACAACTACAGCTTTATAGATCAGCTTTTACAGTGTTATTCGAAATGCTGAGTTAAAGTAGAAATTAAAACTCTAGTTTGCGTTAGAAGATTTGATAAACTTGTATCAGAATTTTGAGCAGAAATCTGAGTAAGTTTCGAAGTATTTGGATTTTAAGCCGTAATTGAGTAAAATGTTGAATAGAAATTGAATTTGAATAGTAATTTGGACTTAAGTTAGTTACACCTATCAGATAGATTTGAGCAAAATTGTACGTTTAGTGAGGGCAAAATTATGCGAAAAATGTGTTTTTGAATTCCCAAATTTTGTTTGGAACTAGATAGAAATTTTGTGATACTCTGAATAGGTACAAATAGTCTAAGTTCCAAACTCGATTTGATAAAATTGAAGGAGGAATTGAGTTATAATTTTGGGTGAAATTTGAAATACAAAATTTTCAGTTCCATTTCAGTTTTCATTTTAAAATGATACAAGAAGTGTAAGTTTGATATTCCAAACCAAATTTTAACTGAAGTTAGTAAAAATTGCAAAGCGAAACATGATTTAAATAAAATTTCAAAATTATTTAGTAACAGCACGATGTATAAGAGAATATGAATCCTAAACTGTAATTGAATATAATCTTGATGGTAACTTAAATTAAAAATTGAGTTTGAATTACAATTTGAATTTAATAAACACAAGGAGCGTTATATAGTTTTTCTTGGTTTAAAACTTGTATCAACCGTTACGGTGTCCTTTTGAAGTAAGTATCGCTTACCAGTCCAAATTAATATGTGTATGGATGAGGAACTATTTTTAGCTACTTCTCCAACACTTTGTCATCCAGGAAAGTTATTTTATCCAACTTTATAGACAAAAACTCAATAATTTTTTTTGTTAATGAATGAATTGGAATCTTCTTAAGACAAGGTCTAGTTTTGTTTTTTTTTTTTCAAAATTTGACCACATATTTTGCAATTTTAGTTACATATTTTAGGAACATATTTATTGATTTTTTAGAACCTAAAAGTCCTAAGTCTAATTATAATTATCCAAGTTAAACCGATGATATAAACGGTTTCGATCTGCAACTGTATACCATGAAGGGATTAATAAAGATTTTCATTTTATCTTCTTTAGTGATGAATTTTATTTTCATTTTCTCTGGTTCAAGGTCTTCGCCGCCATTTTTTATTTCATAAAATGTGTGTAAACGAACGCCTTCTTTAATGACTGTGGCTGCTGCTTTAAAAATTATTATGCATTCTTCTTTCAGTGGATATAGCATGACACCAAAAAATAATATTATGGTTTTGCAAAATATGTTTGTAGCTGCCAAATTTGGTTTAAAATGATTTAGAAGCAGATCTCAGATACTAATTACCATACAAATCCACATCATTACCGCGCTGAATCCTTTAAGTTTTTCCTTCAGAACATGTAATGCAAATTGGCACTCATTGCTTTTGCTACTAAATTCGGGAGAGAGACAAAATCCCGAAAGTCAAAATTCCGAGGGTACAAAATCCCGAAAGTACAAATTCCCGTGGATAAAAAATTCTAAGAATATATAATCCAGAGGATATAAAATCTCGAGGGTTCAAAATCCCGAGGGTACAAAATCCCGAGGATACAAAATCCCGAGGATACTAAATCCCGAAGATATAAAATCCGCAGGGTACAAGCCTACGAAAATTCCAAAATCATGTTGTTGCACAATTGGTGAAATTTTTGAACATCGCAAATAGTGATGTTTACAACGGGATCGTAACGACGATATCCCGCATTTTTAAACACCCTCTTTTTAAATTCCCCTTTTTCATAATCCTGCTTTAAAAACCACGGTTTTGAAAACAATAAAAATCCCGGTTTTGACTTTTAGTTTACTTTAAATTAAAATTTTCCTTCACCAGAAGGGGGGGTCCTCGGTTTTTTCTAGGGATTACGGGATTTTGTACCCACGGGATTTTGTCCCTTTGGGATTTTGTACCGTCGGGATTTTTTACCCTTCGGATTATGTATCCTCGGGGTTTTATACTCTCGGGATTTTGTACCCTTGGGACTTTGTACCTTCAGGATTTTGTCCCTCGGTATTATGTCCCGCGGGATTTTGTCCCTCGGGAATATGTCACCAACTCACTAAATTCATACAAGGCTTCAAATGCACGTCTGCAATTTTCCTGAAATCTCCCTGAGGTCCTGGGTGATATCTTGCATTTTGTACCAGAAAATCGATTGAGCTACCATTCGTGTACTATCCCATGAATCACTACGTTTACGCGATATCAACACATACTTGCTTTTGCCTACTGCTATTCTTCGAATTATTTTTAAAATTAAAAGATGACATACTCGACCCTTATATCTTTTCTGCGACATTGTTTTCTCCATGTAGAGTGGACAAGATACGAAAGATGCGAACGTCCGGCAAATTTTTAATTCCACCATGAATTAGAATTCTGTGAATGTGACACAGTCGTTGTGATGGGTCACGTCATGTCCTACTGATAAATTGTAATTCGGCTTTGCTCTAAGCGCAGAAATTCGTTTTAGCAGTGTCGGTTATTGTTTCAGAAATAACATATGGTCCGTTACGGAGAAATCGACAGTTCTGCTCCACACACTGTCTCATATACTTATATTACTACTAATTTAGCTAACACGTTCAAAATCAGGCTAATCATTACAGAGAGATCAACACTTAATACTTCTAAAAATGTCTGAAAAAATAAAATTTCTACTTCCGGTCAAGTTTTTTTTTCTTACTTTCACTCTTCCCTCACTCAAGCATCTAAAACATTATAATACCTTCAAAACAAAATCGCCAACATTTTTAACATTTATGTAAATTTTACGGTTAGATGAGTCCCGCCTTTTTTTTTGTTTCTGCTGCTGTTGTTGTTTTACTTTTTAACTGTAGTGTTGCTCGATACTGTTCCATTTGATATTGAATTTGTTGGATTTTTGCTGCTAATATGCGCCGAATTGGGTTTATGTAATTATGTAATCAATGATGGCAATCTGTTGTTTTGAGGTATAGTTATTAGAGCTGGCCAGGACAGGATCTCCTCGTTAATTACATAACAAGGACAAGGTTACTGCAAAATAAAGGAAAATTACCAGCAGTATTTTGTTTTCATAAATAAACAATTTTTTTGAACCATTAATCATTTGACTGCATCAGACAAAAGATCTTTGGAAATAAGGATTCTAAGAGGTGCGATATCATAAATAGGGTTAAATATGAAGCAAGTATTTTGCAGCCTTTAACCTAGCCTAAAAAGAAAAGAGTTCATTCAGCACCTTCTATACTAAATTAATTATCTTTCGCGCTTCAGGTCCAAAATGCAGAATACTGGTATGATCTTGCTCGGCCAACAGTTCGGTAAATTTATGGCAAAATAGAACCACAGTTGGATTGATTTCGATCGTACGTGTAATTAGCGTTCTTCATCCGGCCACTAACACTAATTCAACCATCTTTTTACCTAGAAACGACTTGATTTGAGTTAATGGTCTTTTGGTGATTTGAACATTTGAGCGAAAACTTCTTGAAAACGTTGATGTTGTACCCATTTAAATTACACTGAAGGGAATAGGTCTTCCCAATTTGGCCATTAAATGGTTTTCTGGTACTGTTGAAAATAATAAAATCTCAACTTTACGCCAACCAATGATTGATAGATTGTAACGGTGAAAACATTATTACACTTGATACCAGATCGGCTGGATTTAATTCGATATTGAGAAATTTGGGAAATTCGATTTGCGACAAAAGTTAATAACGTCCTCAGACGGACCAGTATCTGATAATATCGTGCAATAATATTTGAATCTATTACTTCCTAGAAGTTGTTTTCCTCGAAACCGTCGTTGAGCAGTTTGAAATAGCGGTGGTCTGTACATTGATCGATTTCGATGGTGATTGAGTACTATTATCGCCGTGATAATGGCTTTGTATTTCATGATGGTCAGTTTAGCGTTGTAATATTGTTTGGTGTATACGAAATATCCCATAACGTTTAATTTTCTTACTATTGCCAATTGAATTAGATTCCGAAATGTTGTCCAATTATCGAAGTAGCCTTAAAAATGTGATGCATCTTATTTAGGTGCGAATACTAAAGTTCTTGAATGATCTCTTACATTTTTAACTTTTTCATTTGAAATATTAAATTAAATTTATGTGATTAATAATGGCCATGCCATGGTGCAGGCATGGCATGGCCATTATTAAAGTTGTGGGTTATAATTTTATTTTTATAATTCATTCGCATACATACCACGGTAAATATTCGATAATCGGATAAATTGTTTTAATGCTCTGTTAGGTTTACACAGAGTGGAAGCACGATTTTTAAAGCTGAGTAGCTACCACTATTATAATTAAAGTCGACCTGATACTTCGAAAATCTGTTTCCAGCGTTGAATCCAGCGATTTTTTTATTTATAATTTTTAGTTCGCGTAATTAGTGTTTTTGCGGGTATTCCATGAGAATCTGGTTTAAATGTTAGAAAATAGTGTCTGCAGAAATATCACTTTAGTTTTGAGTAGCATTAAATGGTGTTTCAATAATTTTTTGTAGGTTAGGTTTGACATCTCGTTTTAAATTTCTTTTAAGTTTGGACGAAAAATTTCGCATTCATAAGTTACTTTTAAGTGACAGATAAAATTGGAAGAAGTTAATTTAAGTTTTTCATGTCCGAATACATCTTCGTATTCTTAATTTTTCCTAATTATAAGTTTTTATAAGTTATCTATGGTTACCACTTAAATGTTTTTCAACAATAAATTAAAAATTTCAAAAAATATCGTCTTCACGATTGTTTTGGTTGAAGTTACTCTTAAAAGCATGTATTGCATGATAAGCATCTTTAGCACTCATTTACGTACTATGCTTGAATAAACCACGTTGTTCTAAACCGGGTACACGACTGATTTTGCTTAAGCTTCCAAATAAATATTCCATATAGGTAAGGTCTATACTCTAATTTGGTCACCCTACTGTTGCCTTCTATAATTGTGAATTTTATCAAAATGGCTGTGTACTTACCACCTGATGACTTTAATTTAAATTTACCCAAATACAAACATAATTCCATCCTTAAAGCATCTTAAATTATATCGATCCGACACAGTAGAGCGCCGCCAGAAAGCACAAATAAGTAAGACGAAACAAACAAAACAAAACAAAACAAAAAAATTAACAGAAAATAAAATTAAGTTAAAATAAAAATAAAAATACTGAAATACAACAATAACAAAACATAATTTAAGTTCATTAACACAAATTTACCCCAATTACCCTTGAAAAATAAAAAAAATAAAAAAATTAAAATAAAAAATTGCCAAGGAAAAATTGTTAGGAAAAAAAAAAACAAAACGCATCTTTCCACCATCATCATTACATTATTTTTCCCGTCTCGTTTTCCATCGCGTTTTCTTCATCGCAACCTTGTTCTGATTTTTTTATTCTTCTCTTGGTTGCCATTTGTAGGTCACGTTCTTGGTACAAAAAGCAAAAAAAAAAACGAAACGAAAAATAAAAAAAAATACAACCAAAAAGATTTGTATGTAAGACAGCAGCAGCAGCAGCATAAGAAGAGGAACATTTTCTCTTAATTGTAAAACAGGAATGAAAAAAATAAAAATAAAAAATATGAATGAAAAACATAAAGAAAATGTTCTTCTTCATTTTCCGCGTCTTACTTTTTCTCGCGACTTGTTTTTTTTTTTTTTAGCAAATTCTTTTCACTTTTCGTTTATAAAAATACACCACGCGGATTTTTTTTTTTTTTTTTTTTTTTGTTGTAACAAAATAATTTGCTGACACGAAAAGTATATAAAGACAGATTGGGGAAATTATTTAGAGAGGGGAATTAATAAAAAAAAAAAAAAAAATTGGTGTTGGTTACAAAAAGAGAATGAGAGAATTTAAAATGTTTTGCTGATCATCATCGTAATGATGAGGGGAGATTTTGTTACTTTCGTATGTCCTTTTTTTGTTTTTTTGTTTAAATGTGTGAGTACATATTACTATTACTATATGTATGTATATAGAAAAAGGACGAAAGGAGATTAAAATCGGGTGGGTCGGGTCATAATATACACATGCTGTATATATACAAATATATATGTATGTACGTATATCTAGAATTCCCAACTGCCCATTGTTTTCATTTCGAAATGGACGATTTCGAATTAAGGAAATATACATACAAGCATATTAAATAAGGGGAGGGAAAATATACTAGGAAATTTGACACGAGGCACAAAAAATGCTAATTCTCGTCGGCTCAGGTAGAAAATATAATTTTTGGACTGACCTTTCGAAATTTTATGTTATGTTTTATGATTCTATACAAAATATACAATGAATGACAACAACAAAAAAAAAGGATATAAAAGAACCTAAGGGGCTCGAATCTAACTTTTAAATACAGCAACAACAACAACCAAAAATAATTAAGTTGATAAACTCGTTTTTCCTTATGCACGAAAATTTATTATATAGTTTTCTATATATTTGGTGCGGTTAACAAAATTATATCCGTTTTTGGGACGGCGCAATTTTAAATAAATTTGGATATTTCGGGAAATGGGACAAGAAAAAAAAAACGGATGTAATTTATGGGATTTTTGTTTGCTTGATTATATGGTTATGCATTTTATTTTTATTTAAAATCAGCTGCTTGGGTCGGCTTGCTTTTTTTATTTATATTTAGTTTTTTGACCGATGCGGGTTATTTATGCAGGACTCGAAAGACCCAGGTATACTCGAATTGCTATATAATTTAATTGTTTTATTAGAATATTATGGTTAGGTTAACGGTTTTTATTTATATAAGGAAAATGTGATAGTTCCTCGGATACTGTATTCAAAAATTTGGGAATTTTTGTAGTAGTTTACTGCGGAAAGTGGTTTCGTAATAGTATCACCTAACATATGGAAAAATATTTCGATGATTTATACCGTTGCACTAGGGAAAATTAATCAAATGCAAGTGTTAAAGTCTTCTAAAGTCGGATGTAAAGCTCCGTTGTATCGTACAATCCGATGTCTTCTAGAAATGCAATTTTTAGAATTAGTCAAAAATAAACTAAATATTAGAATAAGGTGACTGCGTCGATGTTGCCGTATTACAAAATAAAAATATCCGGCTACTAGTTAGCTAAGCTTGCAGTTTATGTAAAATCATATATTTGCCGGAAGAATAAACTATCCTTACAGGAAACGGTTAACGTGGTCCTGAAACAAAATTAATAGGTTAGTGTTGTTAAAAAAGAACCGACGGATTGCTCCTTATCCGTAATCGATCTTACCTAAAGCATTATTAAAAATGATTTTATATGCCACTATACGCATAAAATAGTTTTCGATTTTGTTACAATAGCCTACAAATTTATGACACGTACGAAAGTGAATTTAGAATATAGACAAAATTTTTCAAAGAGAATACATACATATTGACGAAAGTGTTCTTTTTTTACTATGTACCATCTTGTATGATCCTATGAATGTGCCTCAAAATATTAACAAAAATTCCGGCATTTATCCAGCCACTCTGTTCGATCAAAAATCGTTCGTTATACGGTACTATCCGTAGCATTACCAATTCCCACTAGAGTAACGGGAGATCCACGTTCACCCGACACAGCCTGAGAAACACTGCGCTGTCTCTTTTCTGCAATGATCTAAGTACGACAAGCAATAATCCTTATAAATGAACCAAGATAATATTGTGCTAAAATTGGCTTACTTTTGGTTTTTTCGGGTTTTCTCAAAGAAAGGGAAGCAATGCTTCTGGGATTTTTCACTATAGCTTGTAAATATTTTGAAGTTGTCGTAATGTGTCTGTTGAATTTCGAGTTGGCGTTTTAAAATCATTTTCGAAGTTAGGTAGGTTATTGCGGCTTAAGGAGTATGTCATGCCTTGGTTAGTGGAATGTCCCTGGTTATTGTTGATTCTCACGGTTATATGGTTGTGGATTTATGGTATGACCTAACATGAAATTCTTCTGTAGACATCGTCAAATCGTGAATATCGATATCGGTATTTCACTGTAGAGATTTTACACCCAAAAAGTTTTAACTTTAAGCCCTTCAATCTTACCGGTTAAATCAAGCAACCGACCAACCCTCTCCTCAGGAGAGACATCAGATACTTTGTTAATATTTTTTATTTTCTCAGCTCGTAGTTTATTTTTTACCGTATATGTACTTGAAAACTTTCCCAACCTATAAGAGAAATTTACTAATCACTTCTCTCCACAAGGGTTGATTTGTCTCCTTATAAGGGGATGCATTTCAAAAATTGTTGGCTATCTTCATGAAAGAAATTAAAATGTCCAATTGTTGTCCGTCAGTTGATGACCTACAAATAAAACAAAAAATAAGTTTTAACATATAAAACTAGTCAATTTGTATAAAATAAATGTATAACTTAAATTTTAAAAAGTAATTAATTGTGTTTAATTTTAATACATACATTGGGTCTATACTTCATCGGCTTCGTAAATACGGTATTCGTCACATATATAGCAGTTGGATTTTGACGTTTCCCTGCCCTGTTTTACGACTGAGCGCTCCAACAGCGATCAATGGTCAATCATGGTGATGCTCTCTTATACCTTATCGTGATCATCACTTTATACCTTAATTCGTAAAAAGAGAACGAAAAAATGCGAACATGGTAAGTTACTCCTATGGTTCTCCTCTTTTAAAAAAAAAATCGTTTTTTATCACAAAATTATAGCTGATGTAGAGAGTGGTCTATCAGAATTTGATGAGAGAACTCATAATGTGATTCGAAATATGTTGGTGAATATGTTAACAAGTTTTAAGTCAAATAATTAGTAATTACAATAAATCCAACAAATTCAAGATGCTCAAAAGGCAAACGTTTTTTGAACTAGCAACGCGATTTGTATGAATTGGAAACTGACCAGGTGACCAACCAACAAATTGCTTTAGATGTGGTGTTGTCGTTCAAAAATATTGACTCGTCTTTGGTAATAATTTTTGTTAAACAATTTTGGAATTACACTAAAACAAGTAATAATACAAATTTAGAGTTAGATAATAACCGTTAAAATTTGTGTTTGATCGTAAGTAATTTAGTTATGGCGGAAGATGTTTTAGGGAAGTGTTTGGTTGACCAGTTCGCCAGTTAATCCGACTGTGTCAAATCTATTGATTGAACACGTGGAAACTGAAGTGCTGATTGAAAGCATCTTCCGTCAAATCTATCTTCTTTTATCGGTATGTCGATGATATCATGCGGCCTTTCCAAATCCAGAAAATGATAATTTTTTGGACTCGTTTAATAGTTTTACTCTGCGAATTAAATGTAGGTACATTTGAAATTAAAAACTAAGACATATAGCCTTTCTAGACATTATAGTAAAATACGTAATGATGATGAAAGTTTATCCACATATTTGAATAACAAAAAAGCAAGGTCGGTTCTGTACCTAGATTATAAAGCTTGGCTTCCATCATCTTTCAAAAATAACACGGTACTCTTGTGTTCACTTCACGTATGAACGGGGCTTATTTGTTAAGTCATCATTTTTAATTTAAGTAATAAATAAATAATTTGGTTCCAGCCAAAAACCATAAGTCATATCCGGCAGGAAATATTTTGGAAAATTCGTTCGAAAAATAAAATTTATGTGGATTTTGATTTACCAAATTGAATTGCACTCAGTGCAAAAAGAGTCATTTTTGTACCCTGGAAATATTCGATTGACCAAAAAAAATTGCAATGACAGGGCTAAAAAATCAATCAAAAACGACATAAGTCGATGAAAACAATCGCAATCGAGTTACAATACAATTTAATGTATAACATAAAGTGTTCTTCTGGCAGAGTATCTATATTGGTCAAACGAAACAAAATTAAAAAAAAAGAGTTTACCAACATTTTTACGAGTCCACATATTATGAGTTTAAACCGTCATACAGCACTAGTCACTTATTATCAAGAGATGACGCTAAAATAATTGATAAGAAGCAAAATCTCAGTAAAAGATTAATTTTGGAAAGCTTCTATATTAAGAAACATACAAATTCTTCTCAAAATTTATTAAATGCCAGGAAGTTTTCAAACAGCATTTGCACAGCAAAATAAATCAAAACAAGAAGCGTTGCTCGATAAGTTCATGCAACTTTATTTTATTACGCTACTAGTTAGTGAAATGCTTTATAACAATTTCTTAAAAATTGTACATTTTGTATTTGAATATACATAACTAAAACAATCTCTTTAAGTAAAACCGGTACTATCTTAAGCCGGACATTATAGTGCTGACATGTTTTTTATGGTATCACTAAAGTTCACTTGGCGTTATAATGCTACCGTACCTTGCACAGTGACATTATGGTTGGGATGGGAGTTATAGGCAGTGTTGTCGCTCTGAAAACTTTATATGGAGTACGTTTCAAATTTTTAGGGGAGTATTTCTAGTCAGAAGGGAGTACATTCGAAGTAAAATAGTTACACCTTAAGCCTAGTACGCTGTTCAAATGAAATGAAATTTTCACTGGTCTCTAAAAATAGAAAGATAATATGACGAGTTTCGAAAATATTTTATTGCGTATACCTTCATGTTGCCTCTGACACTAGAATAAAATTCACAAATACAATAAAATTCATTTCGACAGTTGATTATTCTCAAAACGCAGAAACTCAAATGAAATTGTCGAAATTTGTCTTCACATTTATCGTCCAGCACCCGAATTCTGGTTCAATAACAAATGAGATTGAGAAATGACTTTATTTTTTATTTTGCCTACTCTAAATAAAAATGCAACCGAATAGTTGAAATAAAAAATCAAGTCATTTCCCATTATCAATTGTCATCGAAATGGAATTCGGGCACAGGAAGATAAAAATGAAGTGAAAAATGTGTAGAGATAAAATAGAGACATTTATATTTAAATACGAAAACTCCCATTTCGCTAGCTAAACTACTTACCACAAAGTAAAATTCAGCGGTGAAATTTTCATTTTCGTTTACGCTTGTGTCATTCTTATATGAGAAATTTAATTTCACTTCAGCAGTGTACCGGGCTTTCGACATAAATAATTGTTGGTGTTTTGTGTTAGAAAAAAATCAAGATCCAGCAAATTACACTAAAATTGATTTAAGTTTTTGAGCTAAATTTGAATATTAAAAGAAAACTGAAGAGCTAAATAGTTTTTTAACACGGTCACAACTCTCCACGAAACACAGATATTTTTAGATTATCGTTTTGAGATTTTTAGTTTTTCTCGTAGAGAAGAAAACCGGTCAGCGAAACCGTAAGCGAAATTTTTAATTTTTAGCTATTTTCACTTAACTTTTATGTTGTAGCCAGACGATACCACAGTAGGTGTACCTAGGGCGACTAGGCCAAAAATGACTAAACCTGGACGAAGTCTGAACAAAATCATCTTTAAAAACAACAGGACAGTGAAATCTCTTCTAGAAAAAGCTTTAAACATTCTTGATAATTCTTGATTTATGGTATCGATCATAATACCGCCAACTCAGATAACTTTTTTCGCCTCCTGCACCGAATAGAACACACTCATTTGTCGATGTATTTCAAAAAGTTTCTAACCTTAAACATATTAAATCACGTCCTAAAGAATTTTTTGGGCCGATCATTTGAGCTGGAGTTCGAATTAAATTTTGTTGAAATTATTATTTTTCTGGTCCCTCCAGAATTTTTTGCATTGCTGCTAATAAATTTAGGGATTTGAATAAATATTATCTAAAAACAAGCACAATGTAAGATATGTTCCTACATCCTAGCTAGGCTAATAAAACTGACAGATAATTTCTGCTGTCTGGATTTCATTCAAACACGTAAACAAATGATTTAAGAATATTGATGTCAAGGCATTTTGGACGAATGAAATTTCTCTCATACTGCATAAATCCAGACTTCCATACAACTTTCTGTTTTGGAAAGGTTAGACGACTGCAGAAATTATCTTATAGTATTATTTTTATATAGAGGTCCCAGTCTATTGCAAGCAAAAGCCGATAAGTTAAAATATTATGTAAAGGTTTATTAGTATAATTAGCAGTTATTAGAAAAGGGGAGTACAAAATGAAATAGTGGAGTACAGGAGTAAGCAACAAATACTCCGATCGTACTCACTTCGACAGCACTGGTTATAGGAAGTATCCTAAATCATTTAAGGTAATTTTGTTTACGTTTTTTAAAAGGTTTAATTGTTTAGGTTAAGTCCATCCCACAATCTGATGGTTCAAAAATATTAATATAAATTTAATAAGTCGTCCAAAATCTGAATTTGTAAAAAGGCAATCAACAATAAGATTACTGCACAATTTGCTTACGAAAACCATAATGACGATCAAAAATTAAATTGTATTTCTCAAGATAGTTTGTCCAGTTAAAGTTTATTATTGTCTCTATAACTTTAGAAAAAATTGACACTAACGCTTTGATTGTACTTTGATTATTTACATCAAAATAAGAAATAACTTGCTAAGTGGTTGTGCTAAGGATGAAATGCAGTTCTTGAAGGCTTTTGCGGAGACTATCCTCATTTATTAACGGTAATTTTTTTGAGCAACATTGAGACAAACCAATCCAGCAGATAAGAATTGGGTGGACTCGGATGAACCAAGAAAGTTGTTTTGAACCTGACCAACAAAAGTTCTCCAAGACACTCACAATTTGTAGACTGCAGCACCGCTTTGGCTGCGAGATTTAATGTTTTACCGACTTGCAATTACAGTAAAAATCGTACTGCGTCTGAATTGTTAACGGAAGCATGATTGTTAGGTACCACTTTCATGTTACCACTTAACCGACGGGACAGGTAGATTCTACCTTTTTCATTCCAACTTTAAAAGACGAACAACGTAAATTTATATTCGTTTTTATACATACGTTTTAATTTAATTTATTATGTTACAATTATTTAAATTATAATTTATTTAATTTAATATGCCCGGAACCAGAGAAAGATAGAGAAAAACAACCCGTCGGTTAAGTGTTAAGTTAAGTACAATTTAGGTCAATTTAGTACAATTTCATTTCAATTTTAAATTCAAAAAATCCATTTTTCATCAATGGCTATAAAAAACAAATTTAGAAAGCCGAAGATTTCGTTTTTTTATGGTTTACACATCTGATTCATGTTTTAAACGTGCCATCTCAAACAAAATTTCTCGATTGCTCACACAAAGTGTAACTGGGTTGCTTTTAGAAAAATTCTATTCAGTTCTTACTATCTTTTACTCTAGTAAAATAAAGTATAGTAATCATGAAAATTTTGTACCTTGAGATTTTTACAGATTTAACTGTTTTGAGGTCCCCTGAGTCCGAAAAAGTGGGTTTCGAAATGGTGTTTGTGTGACAGTCTGTCAGACTGTCAGTCTGTCAGACTGTCAGTCTGTCAGACTGTCAGTCTGTCAGTCTGTCAGTCTGTCAGTCTGTCAGTCTGTCAGTCTGTCAGTCTGTCAGTCTGTCAGTCTGTCAGTCTGTCAGTCTGTCAGTCTGTCAGTCTGTCAGTCTGTCAGTCTGTCAGTCTGTCAGTCTGTCAGTCTGTCAGTCTGTCAGTCTGTCAGTCTGTCAGTCTGTCAGTCTGTCAGTCTGTCAGTCTGTCAGTCTGTCAGTCTGTCAGTCTGTCAGTCTGTCAGTCTGTCAGTCTGTCAGTCTGTCAGCCTGTCAGTCTGTCAGTCTGTCAGTCTGTCAGTCTGTCAGTCTGTCAGTCTGTCAGTATGTTAGTCTGTTAGTCTGTTAGTCTCTTAGTCTGTCAGTCTGTCACAGACTGACGTCTGTCAGTCTGTCAGTCTGTCAGTCTGTCAGTCTGTCAGCCTGTCAGTCTGTCAGTCTGTCAGTCTGTCAGTCTGTCAGTCTGTCAGTCTGTCAGTCTGTCAGTCTGTCAGTCTGTCAGTCTGTCAGTCTGTCAGTCTGTCAGTCTGTCAGTCTGTCAGTCTGTCAGTCTGTTAGTCTGTCAGTCTGTCAATCGTTCAGTTTGTCAGTCTGTATTGATGATTGTGTAATCCAAAGTGTCTGTGTCACAATTAATCGAGATTACCGAGTAATTTTTTAGTTGTCTTCTTGTTTCTGTCACCGAGTGACGCTTTACGCAAAACAAGACAATTTTAAGTAGGCAGTTGCCAATTATACCTTACGATTTAGTTTATTATTTATATTGATTATCACCTTACCAGCAACATAATCGTAAGTAACATAAACAAAATTTCCAAGTTCGGTACACATACATTTTGAGTTAGTATTTTTATTATCCGAATTGACCGATAGCCCAGTAACCGTTCTCAATACTTTATAATTTATCTATTGAATGTTTAACTTTTCACCGCTTATATAAGGCCTGAAAGGCGCTGCTGATTTTGATACACTTCCCGATAACTTAGAAAATCCAAATCTTTTGCACACATACCAAGGGTCGGTGTCAATGCAGTTTTATGAGATTTTTCTTTTACATTTAACGTTTTCGACAACTTTGAAATTGTTGAAGCCTATCAAAAATTTAAGTATATTTTATAAAGTTTTATAAGATAAGTTGGGTATTATTTTAAAGAGCTTCAAGAGTATATTTCATACATTTTTGAAGACTGTCAAAAACTGTAGGCTCAAGCCATAAATAAGGTTGGCTAAACATGTCATGGCACTAAAGTACAACACCCAAATCAAAGTTTGTATGTAAGTACGTGCTGACCACTCAGTAAATAACAACAACAATTTTAAAAAAATTTTAAATTTATGCTAACAGACAGCAAAATGAAACTGTTAAAACGACCTGAAAAATCAATAAACAATACAGTTGATGCTGAACAAGTTAGAGTTAAAAGCGGCGAAAATTAGAGGAGAAAATGATTGTAAAAAATTACACTGTAGACTAAATAGGAAAAAAAAGTAAAATTAAAATGAAGAAGCATCTTTTGAAAATAAGGTTTTATGTACATATGCTAGAGGGAGGGGGGGGGGGGGGAGACGGGTGTTGGTGCTTAAGAAATTTCCTTTATTAGTTCTAATTTAAGATTAAATAGCTCATATCGATAGATTTCTAAGGGTGGTCTGAATTGTTTTAAAATTTTCGTGGGTTTTCTAGATTTCTTCATTTTTCCGATATTATTCATTAATATCCAGAATTTTCGGTATTATTCAAATTTTTCGAGGTCAATCGACATTCATATAATATAATATTTCTTAAGGTTTTCGCCATTTCTATGATTATTCGAGATTCTTAAAGATTTTCGAATTTATTCGAATTTTGTAAGGCAATTTTCGGCGCTTAGATTTGAGTTGTAAAAATTGCAGAGTAACATATATAAATCTAAATTGTGATATTTAAAAGATTTTTTGAAATTATGCCAAAATTTCGATATTTCTCCGATTGTGATGCATTATCGATTTATTTCGAACTCGTCATAGTATATAGTTGCAAGATATTTCGTTTTATTTGTTGCCATTAAAATGTGTCACGTTCTGCTTTATTTAGTTGAACGATATGGCCGATGGAACCACGTTTAGGATAAAGAATATTTACATTGAGAACAAATAAACTGAATTTTTTCCAATAAAAACCGTTGTAATATCAAAGCTCTTAAAACTAAAATTTTTTGACCTTTCTTGCAAATTCATGATTTATGCTCATAAAACATTTTAAGGAAAGTATAAATAAATTATCAAGATTAAAGCTCATTGAAAATAAATACCCGAAATTTTTTCGAAAGTACCACCGTCATTTATAAATCAAACTTGAAACTCAAATGGTTTGGATTGAAAAGCACTTAAAACTTAAAGCTCTTAATCATTTACATTGAGCTCAAATATTTAAATACTGCCCAAAATTTCGTCATCCCTTGTAATATCAAATACCGAAGTAAAATGGTTGGTTTAAAAGCTTCGACAAGCGTAAGCTCTTAAAACTAAAGCTCTTCAAAAATTTGTCAAATACCTAATATATGCTCATAAAACATTTAATTAAAAACCAGAAAACCAGAGCTTTTTAACTCAAAAATGTTATGTTCAAACCCAAAAAGTATGGATTAATTATCAAGCTTAAAGCTCATTAAAAACAAATATTCTAAATTTTCTAAAAATTCTATTTTCCTTCATAATATTAAGTTTCGTAGTAAAATGGTTTGGTTTAAGCCTCTTAAAACTAAAAGCTTTTGATGATTATCTTTGAAAACAAATATTCCAAATTTTAGCGAAATACCGTCACCTTTGTAAAATCATTTTTCTGAGTTAAATGGTTTGGTTAAAGAAGCTTCTTGATTTTTTATAAATACATAAAACATTTTAGCATAAACCTAAATGCATGAAAAAGACTCAACTCATAAGTTTATGCTTATACAATTTTTTAAAACAAAACTTACGGCTAGTTCGTCATTAGAGAACTTTCAATAATTTTTAAGATACCTCGAAAATTCGACATTTTTAGATTTTCCAAAATTCTTGATGTTTTTCAGTTAT
This sequence comes from Tipula vernalis, assembly GCA_958295665.1. Classification (NCBI taxonomy): domain Eukaryota; kingdom Metazoa; phylum Arthropoda; class Insecta; order Diptera; family Tipulidae; genus Tipula; species Tipula vernalis. The sequence goes on from OY282559.1 coordinate 136,618,865, forward strand.
ATTCGAAGTTTGTGATGATTTTATCGATATATTTAGAAATAGTCAGAGCATTGAGTTGCAAGATGTTTCGTGTCATCTACTTTCGAAATCAGATAGTTTTGATTAATGCAAGACTAGACAATAGAAAGAAATAAGTTTTTCACTAAAAGCTTTACTGGTTCATGACAAGAAGCATTTTTAGGGGCCTAAAACTGCAAATTTGTAGTTACGCCACTGCAAACAAAATATCACATCATTTTATCAATTGCTGCATTTATACCACATCTAAATTAGCAATGCTAAATTTGACATGAAACTGTCATTTGTATATCACTGCTAATTAAGCTGTGGTATAAACGCAACAAAAAGCTTGTCGTCAAATATAAGGTTTGAAATAACTTCTTACACATCCTGATTTAATTTGTTTGTAATTAAATATTGCATAAAAACTTTGTCGATCGCAGTCATAAATTTTAACATATGTGAAAAGTTGGTTTCTGAAGTAGAATACTCTATGCTTAAGTTCCACCAATCAAATTATTGAGCGAGAGACTTTAGCGTAGGTGAGGTACCAAGTAACAAGTCAAATAGAAGCTGCTTAACCATATTTGGTTAGAATTTTATATGTTTAATGCAGAACCAGCATTCATAGCTATTCACAGCATTACATAGCAATTCATAGTGATCCAGTATTGAGCAATTCACAACACCCCCTCTACTGAAAAATTAAATATTGTAAAATAAACATAATTTAGATTCTATATTCATGTAAAAATAAATAAATAAATTCAAAATCTCAGCATCAAAATCAAACGATAACAACAACAACCGCACCATTATTGTAGAACTTCCATCAATTCTTGTATAGTATTTGGAAGAAGAATTTATGCAAACCATATTGAGCGGATCCCACAGTCTACCCCTCATATAAGGATATACACATAAAACTATACCTTACAATGACGATGATTATGATATGACGTCTGTCTATTTTCATTGAATTCAAATTTTGTTGAATAAAAAAATTTCCATTCCATAACAACAAAAAAAAAATCGAGAAAATTCATTGACGTTGTTGTCGTGTGCGGCGTTCTTTTACGATACACATCCTGTGTATATGGTATCTTATGATTATTATCCCTTTTTGGTACATTCATATTTTCTTTTTACAATTTATACAATAAATATCCAAAACAATCTTAATCATTTTATTGATTTCCTAGATAGAGAAACGAAATAATGTGGCAGACACGTTCTTGTGGAATGCATGCAGCAGTAACTCGTATCTCATTTTTCGATACACTCGTATACAGAAGATGTATACGGTACAAAAAGAATTAAATGTCAAGGTGAATAGTTTAAGATATAAATTTTTACTTTTATAACCTTCTTAACATCCCTTATTACATATTGGTGGTATATGCGTCTTAACGAGTATGTGCCAACCGAACGAAATTGAGTTAGGGGTGAATCTTTACATGTTTTCTAATTATATGCATATTATGGGGAAGGGTCAAAATGGACAGACGTAGTTTGAATAAATAAAAAAATCTTGAATTTATTTTATATAGAAAAGTTTTACTTCTTTAAGATTTACAATTTTTAGTACGTAATAAATTTTACTTATGTTATTGATGGAATATATTATTAGGGTTGTTAAAATGTATAAAGTTTTTTCTATATATGCTTGCGGGGATGATGATATGTATAGGGCAAAAATGGAAATACAAAATTTTAAAGTACATTTTTGAATTCGCATTTCTATGGTAATATTTAGATGAGAGATGTCTCAAAGAGTTTATTTTCTATTATAAAAGCTTATTACAAGAGTTAAGAGTTCTAAACATTTGTATGCTTTAAAACATTAATCATTTAAATAACATTTGTATGCTTTAAAACATTAATCATACATTTAATCATTTAAAACATATTAAACATTAATCAAATAGAATTCGTCACGTTTTGCAAATATAATTGGACACAACTTTTAAATTTAAATTCAACTTTTCCAACGATTAAATTCAACTTCAACGATTTTTAAATAAAATTCACTACGTTTTGCAAATTGGACAGATTTTTCAAAAATAAAATATAAGACGTCATAAGGCGAACGAAATTTGAACCACTCCTATTATGCCATGAAGAAAACTGAATTTCCATTAAATACATAATACAGAGAGATTATATCATGAGTGCCAGTAGCGAGGAGGAGGCTCTCCAACAAATTCAGAAGAAAATAGAAAAGAGTGGCTCGGAATTATTTTTTGTTTATTAATGAAACAAGGCGGATGGATGCGTCTTAGCAGGTGCAGCTGAAATTGTCGAAATCAAGTTCAATAGTAGTCTAATACAGAAATGATGGTGATGAGCTTGTCGATGGTAAGTAGCCAAAAAAGATAATATCGGCAGTTTTAAATAAAATGATTGAAGCAATTGGTCGTACGCAACTGCAAAATCACAGTGACAAACAGATTAGGTATTTTTCAGTACGTTTCATAACAATATCACTACTTGATTCTTCGTTGTTTAAAAAAATTAATGCAGAACGAGCGCTGATTACAAAGTACACTTATATAAAAACAAAAACATCCATCATCATACAATCATAAAATCATACCAACATCATTTTAGAATCCTATTCCCAACGCACTTGTCAAATTGCATCATAATCGGTTGAGAAATAGGCAAGTTCAATTATACGTATCCATATTCCATAACTTCATCCAAAAATAATTTTAGAATCACATTTCAAATGCACAAGCCGAATTTCATCATAATTTGCTGAGAAATAGGCAGTTTCATCATACTTAGTCATATTCCAGAACTTCATTCAAAAATCATTTTAAAATCCCATTTCCAATACACAAGCCGAATTTCATCATAATCGGTTGGTTAATATGCAGGTTCCATCATACTTGGCCATATTCCAGAACTTCATCCAAAAATCATTTTAGAATACCATTTCCATCGCGGAAGTCAAATTTCACTAAAATCAGTTAATAAATAGATAAGTTCCATCATAATTGGCAATTCATTTAATTTACTAAAGGCTTAATTTGAAATGTAAAGGGTTCAATTTGAGGTTTGAGATATTAACAGTGACCTTTGAGGGCTTAAGAGTTTTAAACAATATTTGTGTAAGGTCAAGTCGAGTGGATTTGTTTAAATACCATACACATATGTCGTACATACATACAAACACTCAATTTATTTTATAGATTGCTCAACTGCTCACTAAATACTGGCTCAATATCATCTCAACCCCAATTCAACCCGCAAACGGCCCCCTACTCAACCCTCAACCTAACCGCAAACTCTCTTTCAACTCAATCCTCAAACCAGCATATATAAAATTTGATCAACTACTCACTATGTGTATATATCTTAACCCAACCCCAACTCAACTCCAGCTCGACTTGAACTCAACCCGCAAATTGACCCATAACTTTACCTTCAACTTAACCCCAAACTCAATACCCAACTCAATATTCAAACCAGCATACATAACAAATTGGCAAAACCAGGTGTTTTGGGTCAATTCGTATGGCAGGTACCCGACCCTCTTGACGTACAGGTTCCAAAAGCTTTTCAAATCTCCGCCTTGACCATAGAAACAGATAGGCAATAAACAAATTTAAATCCGACAAGCCGTTCTCGAGATACCGTGGGAACAGACCAACGGACATCCAGACAGACGGACTGACATTTTTTTTTTTTTTTTTGCTTTTCTAGACTTAGGGACTTTCAAAACGTCGAGAAAAGTGGTTTAGAGAACCAACCAAATTTTTCATCAGTTTTGACAGGATTTCAATACTTTGGTCTTTTTAGACCGAAGTAGTAAAACAAATTTATAATGACTTCGAGCGGGCAATAAATCACTTCACTCAAGTTAAACGGCTATTCTCAGGTCATTAACCATCTGGAACTGTCGAACTGATCCTTGTCCTTCATTTGTGGAGTTGTATACATTTTTCACAAACCAAGATTTAGTTGTGTAACTTGGGAGGATTGGGACGTTATCCCGATGGAAAACTTAACATTAATCTCGATGAAAGTTCAAAAATGTTTGAATGAGGCATTTACAGATGCCACTGTACTCCTCATGGGCCATTTTAATGGATTTTAAAGCTAGTGGACGGGTGTCTGCAGAAGACAAAGCCCCGTACATCATTAGCTATCAACATTATATTTTGCGATTCCTCCCAAGATAATCCAGGTTACATACATCAAGGTTACGTTTTTTTATCATCATAGGAGCCACCTGTTAATTAATAATGGTTTGTTAAGATGCAAAGGTAAGAAATTATTTGTCAATTATCTGTGATCAGTCGTGGGTCAAGTTTGTGCAGCCCAATTAACCAAATTAGGTTTAAAAAAAGTTTTCAGCTAATAACTACTTTGTCTAGAATAAGTGTCGGTCTTACACAGTCCAAGTATCTCCAATGAAGTAATCATTTTTAGTTCTGTTTTACTAGAACCCCATAAAAAATCTAACGGGATTCTAATTTAGAAAAGTTTACGGGAGTAATCAACAATTCTGGAGGTAAATGACTAGTAGATTTCTCAAAAAGAAGACAGCGAAATTTTAAAATCCAAATTTTTTAACGAAGTGCCAATCCAAATGGGTGTTTTTATTTTGATATAAGTGTACTTTATTAATTAAACTCCGTTATACTTTAGCAAGAATTAGTCTCCTCCCCCCCCTCTCAATTTATCAAAATCGCGAATTTTTTAAGGGGTTATATGGGTGATTACCAGAAATCCCACTGTTTATTGAGATAAGAATTAAGACAAAGTAAAGTTAATTTATTGGCCAATACTCATATTTGTACATAATATACTTTAGCAAGAATCGGCCATTGAACCTCGCCCGTTTATTAAAATCGCTATTTTTTGAAGAAGTTATATAGGGACAATTTATTAAGATGTGAACTTAAACAAATTACAATTAATATTTTGGCCGAGACTTATGTTTGTGCAAATTGTTTTTGCCTTGTCAATCAAGGTTTGAAACACTGGATTGTGAATAAAACAAAATAATTCAATTTATTACCAACAAATTTATTTATGTCATACGAAAATTATTACAAGACAACTTTACTTTACTTTAATATTCACACAATTTTACTGATCACTTATAATTTTTATTTCGCACTAAAACACTTTTTAAATTACTTTCCAATTCCTTTTTAATCTTAACACTGTCGCTTACCAAGTACCAATAATCCAATTTGGCTTCGTTCGCATTTTCATTTACACAAACCAAGCTTCTAGAAAGTTCATGACTTTTCCAGTAAGAATTGTGTAGAAACATTTAGAACATTTTTAATATATTTAATATATTACACCCTAGATGTCACCGTCACACTACCCCTCACCTAAGCCTGTTCGTTCCGAACAGAACCCAAACCACCTCCTCTGTACAGGGCCAGCCTCTCCAATTGCACCATCTTTGGTTTAACCTCTTGTCCCTTTTTTGTCCTGTAGGATGCCGTCCATGTAGGCTGCACTTTCGACGACGAATCCTTCTTCCTAACCCTTTCCCAGCCCAACATCTGCCCGGTGTTTATGCTGGTGCCAATGGTAAAATTCCAAAAGCAGGTTTTAATCTATCAATTGATATTGATACATTTTTATTGTTTTTTAGAATAACAAAATTTTTTTTGAATGGACGAATCGTCTTGTAAGGACCGTCATAAGGAGAACTAAGACCAGTTTTGACTCTGTCGGCTCTCAGAAAAACAAATTCGCAGTTCTCCAGGCTTTTTGGCAACAATGATTTCATGAAACTACGTAAACGTTCAATAAAGCTGTTTGAATCTGCAATTATATCTGTTGGAGATTGGATAATTAGTTCACCAGGAAGCTTTAACGTTTGTTCGAAAACAAGCTCAGTAGGTGAACATTTTATGTCGTATCTAATGGCGGCACGTGTTCCAAGAAGCACAATTGCCAAATCAGTAGGTATTTCCTCTGGCCCGCAATGATGCCTTTAAATCACGATGAAACATTTCGAGCATTCCGTTTGCCTGAGGATGATATGGCTACTTCGAATACTACGAGATCCGGTTAAGTTAGTTACCTCCACAAAAAGTTTCTGTCATATCCGGGATAGGATATGCCTTCGGCCATCCAGTATATCTATCAATAATAGTAAGAATATATGAATTGTGTCTCGATGTTGGCAAAGGGCCTACAATATCCATGTGAATATGCTCAAATTTACCTCCTGGTATATCAAATCGACCAAATTTGGATCGTGTGTGCTTATGTACATTAGATTTCTGACAGGGTATGCACGATTTTGCCCATAAACCAACATCTTTGTTAAAATTTGGCCAGAAATATCGAGATGATATCAATTTTCGAGAACCTAGAATTCCTGGATGTGAAAGAGAATGTAATTTTTCAAATATGTTTCGTCGCATTGATTCGACTACATATAGACGATGGATACCAGTGGAAACATCACAATAAATTTCGATGTCGGGTAATTTAATTTTTTCCAGCTTATACGAGGAGTTTGTGTTAATAATATTTAACAAAATAATTTTCAATTTATTATCTGATGTCTGAAGATCGGCTAATGTTTTACAATCAACTAATTTACTATCCACGGCATATAATTGTATTTCACTTATTCTGGATAAAGCATCAGCGACAGAGTTTTCTTTACCCGCAACGTATTATATATTAGAGGTAACTTGGCTGACGTAATCCGCTCAGTTTTTGATGATAAACCATGTGTCAAAGGTTTATGGTCAGTGTATACGGTAAAATCTCGACCTTCTAAGAAAAATCTAAAATGTTTCACAGCTTAATACACTGCCAACAACTTCCTGTCAAAAGCGGAGTACTTAATTTCTGCTGGGGAAAGCTTTTTGGAATAAAATCCTCAGGGCTCTTATGGATTATTATTTAACTGGTGAAGGACCGCTCCTACAGCAATGTTCGAAGCATCAGTTGTTAAACTTACTATACCGTCTTCATTGGATGAGCTAATAAACTAACATTACATAGCGCGTTTTTGGCCCTTTTAAACGCATCCGCATAGTCCAAATCCCAAAAGAAGATGTGATAAAAACCGATGGTAAAAATTTATCATTCCGATAAATCTTTGTATTTGTCTAATCGAAATGGGTGAAGGAATTTCCCTAATAGCTTCAATTTGCTGATCAGAAGGTTGTGTGTTCAGATCACGTCGGGGTCACCAATATAACCACACCTAAACGGTTTGTTATTACCAACAACATACCAATACCAGTTGGTAAAATGTTGCGTTCTTGTTAGTCCACGATCGAAAAACAACTGACTTTTATGTACCGCACCAACAACTTGGTTAACAGTGGTAATGAATCACATAATGCATTAATGACGCAACTAATTTAGGGGAAATTGTAGTTGCATAGAATAATTTATGCAACGCGCAAATGTATTCGCTACAAAGTCTAAAATCAAATATTAATCCTCCAAAAATATATGAACAAATATCAGAGCCAAATAAAAAGTGTTGAATTTAAATTGAAAAAGTGCGCCAATTTAGTTTAAAATCTTTATCCAATTCTTTTTGTAAAAAGTGTTGAACACTATTTAACTAGTGTTGATTTACGTTGGACTTGGGATGATCCAAATTGGATCATCTAAATCAAAAACTCTAATGATGATGGTGATGACTATGTAAATGATGATGTAAGCTATATTGTTATTAATTAAACTGCTAGCAGAATTTCCACCACCACCGCCAGCTCCACCTCTACCGCCACCAACGCTACCACCGCCACCGATACCATTGCTATTACTTGTACTAATACCATTTTGTAATGGAGCTTGATTCGACGGTGTTGAAAAATGGGTGGGCGTATATGCACCATTCAGTGAATGCAGGTAATAACTGTCTGACAATGGAACATTACGGCTATTCCATATACCCAATGGTGGTGAATTATGATAAAAATTCGAATGTAAAAATGTACCATGCGACGGCACCTGATGTGTTTGTGGCGGGCAATGTGACGATGGTATTCCTAATATAGCTTCAAATAGACTATCTACGAACTATCTACATCAGTAGCACCACTGTCGGCAGGACTGGGTGACAGAGAGCCTATACTGAATATACATACTGTAATTTCTATGATATGGTGTTTTGTGAATTGGACCCCCACTAAATAATCCATATAACAATGGTCTATGCTGCCCTTGATTTATTACCTATAAATGTTGTAATGTTGCGGCTGTTGTCCGTTGCTGGGTTGGTGCTGGACTTGAAAATTGTGGTATTTTTATCGATATGTCGGTATCCAAATATCGTTTCATAAGACTTTTTTTAGAAGCCCGATCTTGCCCACAGTCTTCACCTGGACCACCAGAATCATCGCTATCTGTTCTAAACGAATCATTACACCCGTGTCGGCGAATTTTTATGCTGATCAAAAAGCCACGGCTTCGACGGTGACGTTTTCGATGGCGTTGTATTTGTCATTATAATTGATAATGGCGGTGGTGTGGTGGGCATTTTGATTTTTGCGATTCCAATGACAAAGACGACATTGTACTTGAGGACGCCACCGTCACCATCCGTCAACTTTTCAACCTCATGAACTTTCGTTCGACTCCTCACGGATCGTTTTCATATTATTTGTGGTGAAATTTTTGAATAGTTTTTTGCAATATGATAAGGGCGGTAACCTTGACCCTTGATTTATACCATAATGATTAGCTGAAGGATGCTGGATTGGAAATTGTACCGGAGGTGGTGGTACCGGTGGTAATGGAAGTGGTCGATGGTGAGGGGTGGAGTAGCTATTGGCTGTTGCTGGTCGAACGGTAATCTCGGTATTTGATTATCGTATATATAATTGTCGTACATCCGCCGTTTCGTCATCATAACCATGAGGGAACTATTCACGGAACTATTCAAAATTAACATGTCGGCATAATCATTCGGTTGACTTTTTTGCACGTATTATTGTAGTAGTTGTGTTGAATTTGAATTTAAGCATACTTTTTAAAATTTTTAGTTTTTTCTTCCTTATTTTTTTGATCTTTACATCTTTTAATTTTCAATAATATTAAGACAATTATTCACCACCCCTATTATGATTGTCGAGTCGATCGACAATCGACACGACTCTGTGTTGCCTTTTCCTTTTTCGTATTGTTTTTATAAAATGAAAAAACGAAACGTGTCGATTGTCGATCGACTCTTGAATCATAATAGGGGTAATTGTTTTATATGGAACGCATCACATAGTATACTTTCTTGTCCACTGTCGTGCCAATTCATTATATTTTTCTCGATCAGTTTTGTATATTCTTGCAATATCTGGTACTAATGGATCATCTGGATTTAGATCACAAAGTAGAGAGCAGATTGACAACAAAACTTTTGAAATAGTTAATGGTGGTGACCGCCACCAACCACCAACCATTACTGTTTATATTTCGATGATATATACGTGTTGTAAAAACCACTTTAGGAGGTTTATATGGATAATCTGTAGGGAAATATTGTGTTAGAAAAAATACTCTTCCTTGGTATGAACTTCCTGGGGCTTCCATAATTTATGCTTGCTAATGAAATAAATCGTCTCCAACTGGCCCAGCTGAGCATTGTGCTGGCGGATCTCTACCCAAGTCTTGATATTCCTTATTAATTCTTTTTAACGCTATTTTAAATGTTTTTATTTTATGTGTGTAATTCTGTTTTTTTTTAACCAGAAAATGTATTATAATAGCGAGCCGAAAGGGTCTTGAAAAGAATTTGAGCGGTGTCCAATTTTGTATATAGTTAAATGTATTGCAAACTTCCAAAAGACAGCAAGCAGAGTGTTCATTACATGGATCCTCTGTTATTGAAGTCTCTAAAACTTCTATCTAAAGAATTTCAATTTAGAGACACATGCAAGTGTCCTCTCAAATTCATGATTTTTTACCATATTTTCCAGCCGTTTTTATTAAATTGTACATCCATTGTAGAGCTTATTTTCGTTGATAAAAATGCGATTAATATACTACCATAGGACACCTTTTTTCTATATTGCCCATTCAGCACGATACGTTTTCTTCAGCACGATACTTTCTTACATGATAATTAATGGATCGGGCATATCTCTCATTAAGGCTCGTATTTTCAAACCAGGATAAATCGACGGATTAATCCACAGCTTTCGAAAATCCGCTGATTTAGCCGAGGTTACTTTTGGTGATTTTAAACGCGGATAGATCCGTGGATTTTTTGTGTCTTAATTTTGAACGAAGCTAAAACCGACAATTTATGAAATCATTTTTCGAATTAATAACTGCTTGCTGGGATATTAGGCATTTTTTTTTGTTTGTTTTCTAATGTCATCTTCGATTGATTATTTCCCCTCTATGAAAAGGCAATATCAATTTCGGCGTCAATCGAACAAGAAGAAGCAATGCTGAGATTAATTTAATGACACTTCTAAATAAACAATGCGACCATAATAAGTTTTCAAACTGAAAACGGCACCCAATCAGCCAAATAACAGAACCAGAATAAACCTACGAACCAGTGGCGAAGCTACAAATCCCGGGCCCCCTGCCAAATTTTTCTTGGGCCCCAAAAATAATCCTTGTACTTATGAGCAAGTAAAGCTTTTAGATAAAAACTTATTTCTTTCTACTGTCGAGCCTCGCATTATTTAAAAGTATCTGATTTCGTGACTAGACGAAAGAGAACGCAGCGAAATTTTAAAAATCCAAATTTTTTAACGAAGTGCCAATCCAAATGGGTGTTTTTATTTTGATATAAGTGTACTTTATTAATTAAACTCCGTTATACTTTAGCAAGAATTAGTCTCCCCCCCCCCTCTCAATTTATCAAAATCGCGAATTTTCTAAGGGGTTATATGGGTGATTACCAGAAATCCCACTGTTTATTGAGATAAGAACTAAGACAAAGTAAAGTTAATTTATTGGCCAATACTCAGAACTAAGACAAAGTAAAGTTAATTTATTGGCCAATACTCATATTTGTACATAATATACTTTATCAAGAATCGGCCATTGAACCTCCCCCGTTTATTAAAATCGCTATTTTTTGAAGAAGTTATATAGGGACAATTTATTAAGTTGTGAACTTAAACAAATTACAATTAATATTTTGGCCGAGACTTATGTTTGTGCAAATTGTTTTTGCCTTGTCAATCAAGGTTCGAATCACTGGATTGTGAATAAAACAAAATAATTCAATTTATTACCAACAAATTTATTTATGTCATACGAAAATTATTACAAGACAATTTACTAATGATAATTCCCAAAATCACTTTAATTTAATATTCGCACAATTTTACTGATCACTAATAATTTTTATTTCGCACTAAAACACTTTTTAAATTACTTTCCAATTCCTTTTTAATCTTAACACTGTCGCTTACCAAGTACTAATAATCCAATTTGGCTTCGTTCGCATTTTCATTTACACAAACCAAGCTTCTAGAAAGTTCATGACTTTTCCAGTAAGAATTGTGTAGAAACATTTAGAACATTTTTAATATATTTAATATATTACACCCTAGATGTCACCGTCACACTACCCCTCACCTAAGCCTGTTCGTTCCGAACAGAACCCAAACCACCTCCTCTGTACAGGGCCAGCCTCTCAGATTGCACCATCTTTGGTTTAACCTCTTGTCCCTTTCTTGTCCTGTAGGATGCCGTCCATGTAGGCTGCACTTTCGACGACGAATCCTTCTTCCTAACCCTTTCCCAGCCCAACATCTGCCCGGTGTTTATGCTGGTGCCAATGGTAAAATTCCAAAAGCAGGTTTTAATCTATCAATTGATATTGATACATTTTTATTGTTTTTTAGAATAACAAAATTTTTTTTGAATGGACGAATCGTCTTGTAAGGACCGTCATAAGGAGAACTAAGACCAGTTTTGACTCTGTCGGCTCTCAGAAAAACAAATTCGCAGTTCTCCAGGCTTTTTGGCAACAATGATTTCATGAAACTACGTAAACGTTCAATAAAGCTGTTTGAATCTGCAATTATATCTGTTGGAGATTGGATAATTAGTTCACCAGGAAGCTTTAACGTTTGTTCGAAAACAAGCTTAGTAGGTGAACATTTTATGTCGTATCTAATGGCGGCACGTGTTCCAAGAAGCACAATTGCCAAATCAGTAGGTATTTCCTCTGGCCCTCAATGATGCCTTTAAATCACGATGAAACATTTCGAGCATTCCGTTTGCCTGAGGATGATATGACTACTTCGAATACTACGAGATCCGGTTAAGTTAGTTACCTCCACAAAAAGTTTCTGTCATATCCGGGATAGGATATGCCTTCGGCCATCCAGTATATCTATCAATAATAGTAAGAATATATGAATTGTGTCTCGATTTTGGCAAAGGGCCTACAATACCCATGTGAATATGCTCAAATCTACCTCCTGGTATATCAAATCGACCAAATTTGGATCGTGTGTGCTTATGTACATTAGATTTCTGACAGGGTATGCACGATTTTGCCCATAAACCAACATCTTTGTTAAAATTTGGCCTGAAATATCGAGATGATATCAATTTTCGAGAACCTAGAATTCCTGGATGTGAAAGAGAATGTAATTTTTCAAATATGTTTCGTCGCATTGATTCGACTACATATAGACGATGGATACCAGTGGAAACATCACAATAAATTTCGATGTCGGGTAATTTAATTTTTTCCAGCTTATACGAGGAGTTTGTGTTAATAATATTTAACAAAATAATTTTCAATTGATTATCTGATGTCTGAAGATCGGCTAATGTTTTACAATCAACTAATTCACGGCATATAATTGTGTTTTACTTATTCTGGATAAAGCATCAGCGACAAAGTTTTCTTTACCCGCAACGTATTATATATTAGAGGTAACTTGGCTGATGTAGTCAGCTCAGTTTTTGATGATAAACCATGTGTCAAAGGTTTGTGGTCAGTGTATACGGTAAAATCTCGACCTTCTAAGAAAAATCTAAAATGTTTCACAGCTTAATACACTGCCAACAACTTCCTGTCAAAAGCGGAGTACTTAATTTCTGCTGGGGAAAGCTTTTTGGAATAAAATCCTCAGGGCTCTTATGGTTTATTATTTAACTGGTGAAGGACCGCTCCTACAGCAATGTTCGAAGCATCAGTTGTTAAACTTACTATACCGTCTTCATTGGATGAGCTAATAAACTAACATTACATAGCGCGTTTTTGGGCCTTGTAAACGCATCCGCATAGTCCAAATCCCAAAAGAAGATGTGATAAAAACCGATGGTAAAAATTTATCATTCCGATAAATCTTTGTATTTGTCTAATCGAAATGGGTGAAGGAATTTCTCTAATAGCTTCAATTTGCTGATCAGAAGGTTGTGTGTTCAGATCACGTCGGGGTCACCAATATAACCACACCGTTTAATTTTGTTATTACCAACAACATACCAATACCAGTTGGTAAAATGTTGCATTCTTGCTAGTCCACGATCGAAAAACAACTGACTTTTATGTACCGCACCAACAACTTGGTTAACAGTGGTAATGAATAACATAATGCATTGATGACGCAACTAATTTAGGGGAAATTGTAGTTGCATAGAATAATTTATGCAACGCGCAAATGTATTCGCTACAAAGTCTAAAATCAAATATTAATCCTCCAAAAATATATGAACAAATATCAGAGCCAAATAAAAAGTGTTGAATTTAAATTGAAAAAGTGCGCCAATTTAGTTTAAAATCTTTATCCAATTCTTTTTGTAAAAAGTGTTGAACACTATTTAACTAGTGTTGATTTACGTTGGACTTGGGATGATCCAAATTGGATCATCTAAATCAAAAACTCTAATGATGATGGTGATGACTATGTAAATGATGATGTAAGCTATATTGTTATTAATTAAACTGCTAGCAGAATTTCCACCACCACCGCCAGCTCCACCTCTACCACCACCAACGCTACCACCGCCACCGATACCATTGCTATTACTTGTACTAATACCATTTTGTAATGGAGCTTGATTCGACGGTGTTGAAAAATGGGTGGGCGCATATGCACCATTCAGTGAATGCAGGTAATAACTGTCTGACAATGGAACATTACGGCTATTCCATATACCCAATGGTGGTGAATTATGATAAAAATTTGAATGTAAAAATGTAGCATGCGTCGGCACCTGATGTGTTTGTGGCGGGCAATGTGACGATGGTATTCCTAATATAGCTTTAAATAGACTATCTACGAACTATCTACATCAGTAGCACCACTGTCGGCAGGACTGGGTGACAGAGAGCCTATACTGAATATACATACTGTAATTTCTATGATATGGTGTTTTGTGATTTGGACCCCCACTAAATAATCCATATAACAATGGTCTATACTGCCCTTGATTTATTACCGATAAATGTTGTAATGTTGCGGCTGTTGTCCGTTGCTGGGTTGGTGCTGGACTTGAAAATTGTGGTATTTTTATCGATATGTCGGTATCCAAATATCGTTTCATAAGACTTTTTTTAGAAGCCCGATCTTGCCCACAGTCTTCACCTGGACCACCAGAATCATCGCTATCTGTTCTAAACGAATCATTACACCCGTGTCGGCGAATTTTTATGCTGATCAAAAAGCCACGGCTTCGACGGTGACGTTTTCGATGGCGTTGTATTTGTCATTATAATTGATAATAGCGGTGGTGTGGTGGGCATTTTGATTTTTGCGATTCCAATGACAAAGACGACATTGTACTTGAGGACGCCACCGTCACCATCCGTCAACTTTTCAACCTCATGAACTTTCGTTCGACTCCTCACCGATCGTTTTCATATTATTTGTGGTGAAATTTTTGAATAGTTTTTTGCAATATGATAAGGGCGGTAACCTTGACCCTTGATTTATACCATAATGATTAGCTGAAGGATGCTGGATTGGAAATTGTACCGGAGGTGGTGGTACCGGTGGTAATGGAAGTGGTCGATGGTAAGTGGTGGAGTAGCTATTGGCTGTTGCTGGTCGAACGGTAATCTCGGTATTTGATTATCGTATATATAATTGTCGTACATCCGCCGTTTCGTCATCATAACCATGAGGGAACTATTCACGGAACTATTCAAAATTAACATGTCGGCATAATCATTCGGTTGACTTTTTTGCACGTATTATTGTAGTAGTTGTGTTGAATTTGAATTTAAGCATACTTTTTAAAATTTTTAGTTTTTTCTTCCTTATTTTTTTGATCTTTACATCTTTTAATTTTCAATAATATTAAGACAATTATTCACCACCCCTATTATGATTGTCGAGTCGATCGACAATCGACACGACTCTGTGTTGCCTTTTCCTTTTTCGTATTGTTTTTATAAAATGAAAAAACGAAACGTGTCGATTGTCGATCGACTCTTGAATCATAATAGGGGTAATTGTTTTATATGGAACGCATCACATAGTATACTTTCTTGTCCACTGTCGTGCCAATTCAATATATTTTTCTCGATCAGTTTTGTATATTCTTGCAATATCTGGTACTAATGGATCATCTGGATTTAGATCACAAAGCAGAGAGCAGATTGACAACAAAACTTTTGAAATAGTTAATGGTGGTGACCGCCACCAACCACCAACCATTACTGTTTATATTTCGATGATATATACGTGTTGTAAAAACCACTTTAGGAGATTTAAATGGATAATCTGTAGGGAAATATTGTGTTAGAAAAAATACTCTTCCTTGGTATGAACTGCCTGGGGCTTCCATAATTGATGCTTGCTAATGAAATAAATCGTCTTCAACTGGCCCAGCTGAGCATTGTGCTGGCGGATCTCTACCCAAGTCTTGATATTCCTTATTAATTCTTTTTAACGCCATTTTACATGTTTTTGTTTTATGTGTGTAATTCTGTTTTTTTTTTTAACCAGAAAATGTATTATAATAGCGAGCCGAAAGGGTCTTGAAAAGAATTTGAGCGGTGTACCATTTTGTATATAGTTAAATGTATTGCAAACTTCCAAAAGACAGCAATCAGAGTGTTATACATGGATCCTCTGTTATTGAAGTCTCTAAAACTTCTATCTAAAGAATTTCAATTTAGAGACACATGCAAGTGTCCTCTCAAATTCATGATTTTTTACCATATTTTCCAGCCGTTTTTATTAAATTGTACATCCATTGTAGAGCTTATTTTCGTTGATAAAAATGCGATTAATATACTACCATGGGACACCTTTTTTCTATATTGCCCATTCAGCACGATACGTTTTCTTCAGCACGATACTTTCTTACATGATAATTAATGGATCGGGCATATCTCTCATTAAGGCTCGTATTTTCAAACCAGGATAAATCGACGGATTAATCCACAGCTTTCGAAAATCCGCTGATTTAGCCGAGGTTACTTTTGGTAATTTTAAACGCGGATAGATCCGTGGATTTTTTGTGTCTTAATTTTGAACGAAGCTAAAACCGACGATTTATGAAATCATTTTTCGAATTAATAACTGCTTGCTGGGATATTAGGCATTTTTTGTTTGTTTTCTAATGTCATCTTCGATTGATTATTTCCCCTCTATGAAAAAGCAATATCAATTTCGGCGTCAATCGAACAAGAAGAAGCAATGCTGAGATTAATTTAATGACACTTCTAAATAAACAATGACCATAATAAGTTTTCAAACTGAAAACGGCACCCAATCAGCCAAATAACAGAACCAGAATAAACCTACGAACCAGTTGCGAAGCTACAAATCCCGGGCCCCCTGCCAAATTTTTCTTGGGCCCCAAAAATAATCCTTGTACTTATGAGCTAGTAAAGCTTTTAGATAAAAACTTATTTCTTTCTACTGTCGAGCCTCGCATTATTTAAAAGTATCTGATTTCGTGACTAGACGAAAGAGAACATGATTTATTTCAATGGCCTTAAATAAAATGAAACATCGAGCAACTATCAGTGCTATGACGTTTTCTAAATATATCGATGAAGCATCACAAATTTCGAATATAATTGAAAAATATCAAGAATATCGAAATAATCTCAAAAATATCAAATTTTCAAAGTATATACATATTTGAATATTCCTGAAAGTTCTCAAATATCGAATTATCCGTCAGTATGTAAAACGAAATAAGATTCTAAAATACCGAAATTTTTGCATAATCTCGAAAAATGACTAAATATTGCGATTCAGATTTATGTATATGTGAAATTCTGCCAGTCCTAGAGCTAATCACAGAACATTGTCATACATAATTCGAATAAATTTTAAAATCAATAACAATCTCGAATAATTCTAGAAAACTTAATAAATCTAGAGTATAACGCAGAACAATCACAGAAAAATTTTAATAATTCTAGAAAACATAATAAATCTAGAGTATAACGCAGAACAATCACAGAAAAATTTTAATAATCTCTTTATTCTGTGAATCTCGATTGATATTAGTGAATAATTTCGGAAAGTCTGTCAAAATTTAGAAAATCCACGAAAATTTCGAAATATTCCGAAAATGCATGTAAATATAACTTAATGTTACTGATAATACTAAGCAAGTTATGGCTATAAGCTCCACAAAACGACATGTAATAAGAATGGAACCCTCAAATATTATCGGATAATTTGTTAAATATCGAAGAAACACATTCTTAGAATAGACTCTAAGATTCTTAAGTAACATCGAACCACACTCGAATAATCTCAAAACCAAAAAATCACCAATTAAGGCTCGAGCGTCAAAATTTCATTTCCATTCTAAACTCCAATAATCTCGAGAAATTTTAAAAAATAGAAGGTATGAAAGGCATGAAATCGGGAAGCGACGGAAATTTTCAAAATCGGGAGAACCCCGCCAAAAACAACCAAAAAATAACACCAGCATAATTGCAAAATTGCAATGCTAATTGACTATAGAGACTTACTGGTTTGGGTCAAGTATCTAGTAATTCCCTTTCTAAAGACAAAAGCAGTCCTAATGAAGGGAACATGTTATTGTTTTCAGTCGCGGTTAGATATTTTCCTAATAAGAAAGTTTCAACAATTTCTTCTTGATTTTTATGAACATCAAAATGGTACGTCGCAATCTGCTTAGCAGTATTGCTTCCTTTTACAAATCAAATTCAATATTCTCTAATCAAAACTTGATTTGTAAAAGTTTCAATTTGTGTTGCTAAATGCTTAATTTGATTTTTAAAAGGTTAAATTTGAAGTGCAAAATGGTTAAATTTAGAGTGCAAAGCCTATTTTACAAATAAATTAACCCAAACACTAAAATAGTTATCCTCTGATGGCGAAAGCTTTGATTTCAAACGAGTTTAGCAAATTGTCTTCTAAATCTACATATCTGCCAGAATCTAAAGGCATTTTTATTTCTATGTAGTCATATGGTTCTAGTCGGAACTTTTTCATCTTCAGCAATCTAAAAGAAATTATTGCAACAGGAATCATTCCTCCTTTCTCTAAAAATTAGATGACCACCTTATCTTAAAAATTTCGTTTTGTAAATTTGAAATGGTGGGCTTCTTTAATCTGAGGTACAATTAATCTAATCTTGACTTTGAATTAATATTCAAACGCTCGATAAATCTCGTGGGCCCCTATGGGCCCCGCAGCTGCGGATGCTTCGGGTACCTAGTTGCGCCACTGCTACAAACATATTTATGTAAAAGAGGAGTAAATCTACAGAAAACACGAGATTTCTAAAAAGTGTTCTTGAGCAAAAATATTTGGCCCTCAGAACAACGTTTTTCTTCAATCGAACAAACTAAACGCACAAAAAGCAAATTTTTCACTTTCAGTTAGTTTACGATAATGATGCTATGTATACGAAACGCAACAAGCCTAAAAGCATTTAAATCGTGTTGTGACATAGACTTAATAAATAACTATATAATCTCGAATTCGCGATTAGCTAGTTTGAGTGGAGTTAGTCTTTAGTAAATATCGTGATTTGTGGCATTCCTATACAAGAAATAAATAAAATAGAAAGCGAGTGGTGCACGTAATGTGCGATATCATAAGCGAAAGTATGCGTCCAAAGGTTCCAGATCTTGTCGGGGGTTGTTGGTCAAATAACGAACCCCTTCTTCAGAAAACTGGGATCGGCGCCGAAGCTATTCCTTATTGTAAAACTCCAGGTCTATTATATCGTGAAATACCTTAGGACGTTTAGATTGTATCGACAACATTATCTCGTAATCTGATTCACCAGATTCTGATGACGAAGACGAAGACCCATTAAATATATTTTCTATTTTTAACTTAAATTTACAAAAACCTATTTAAATTTAAATTTGCAATTCATTATCTACAAATATTTAGTTTTGTATATGTAATTTGAGAGATCGTAAATGACGTTTTATATTTCCGAATTTTCGAAAATAGCCGTATCGACTGGTTTAGCCATCGACATCGAGGTATAAATCCGAGGATACAATTTTAATCCAGGTTTGATTCAGTGGATTTATCTTCATTTAGAAATGCGAAAGGGGGGATAAATTCGCCGATTTAACACTATCCTCGTTTAAAATTAAGGGACTAAGAGTCAAAAATAATCAAAATTTTGTCAAGGCTTCCAAAAGCAGAACCTACTTTAGAGGTAGTTTAGAATTAAAAATTTGTTAATTCAAAATCTTTCATTCAAAAATTGAATAGACCAAAACTTTCCAATGTAGAATCTAAATTCATTTAACTCACATCTCATCATATCGCGACGAACTTAACAAATAAAATAAATAAAGACGGGAAAGCCGGAAAAAAATTTATTATCAACAGAGAAAATCGAAAAATAAGGAAAATGTTTTTTTTTTGTTGATAGTCAGCAAGTTTTTTTTTTTTGTTTGGCATCGTAATAGTAGTAAATATTGACCCCTTTTTTATGGTACTGCTACATTAAAAAAATTGAATTTTGTTTTCCTCTCGTTTTCCAGGCCTATAGATACATATATACATAAACCATATAGAAAATTTTTTTTCATTTCGATTTAGTGTTTTTGTGAAATTTTCCTCGCATTTTGCTAATTTAAAAGGATAATAATGTAATCGATGGTTGATAGTTGTTTTATGGTGTATAAATATACATTTTATTTTTATGTTTCTTTGAGATTAAATATCGTACATATATACTTACAACATTTCTGAGTTAAATTCCATTTGATATTCGATTAAATTTCGCCAAAGTAAATTTCGTGTGTACTGTACACGCAATCCACTGCAAACCAATCAAAAATGATTACTCAACATAAATTTTTCATTTGTCATTGGCAATACACACATATTATATGCTCGATGGTAGATTCTAAATTTAATGGACTTCCAAAAAAAAAAAAAAAAAAAAACCATCCGCAGATATGTACAAATGGAAAATCTAAACTAATTTTTCATATATAATGACACCACAATTTAACCCTCTTTTGTGTGTACAATACAGTATGTGTATATGTTGTGATTATTTATATATGTTTTGATAGGATTCACTTTCATCATCATCATTGTGTATATGATACGAGTACATATAGTATAGCGTTCCGATTTTTTCCTTTTTTTTTTTTTTCGATTTGATGAATAAAAAATCGCGAAACCCAGATACATGATAAACCGTAAAAAAATCATGACATGTCAAATTTTTCATTTATTGGAGTTTTTTTCAGATTTTTTTATTTTTTTATTTTCGTTTGGTGCGGTTTTTTTAGTTGGGAAAATGTTGGGAGGGGAAAGTATTGCCCACACAACGATATATGTTTATGATTTGCAGGTTTCTTATCTTTTTTACATATAGTATGTTTGCATAAACTAAATCGAGGTACATCTATGATAACAACATTTATTTTTGATTTGATCCTTTTTATTTATATGGATGACTTAACATTGCTACAAAATATCGGGGTTATCAATTAAATGGACGTTACATACATTTTCATTTTTAATATTTACTTCTTATTTCTTCAAAATCCAACACCGCTAGAATTATTTAATTTGGGATTTGGATGATATATTATGTATGGAGATGTGCATCTCCGGGCAAGGGAATCTTAGGCCACTCATACTAACTTTGATAAAGCTGACGTAAAAATTATGCTTTGGGATCGTTTCCTTAAAAACAGAAAATCCCGAAAAAAAGTTTTTTTAATAAAATAAATTTTTGAAAAGTTATTTTAATTCGTTTTATACCTTAAACGATGGGGTTACCATCCCAAGTCAACGCATTGGCAATTTATTAAAATTCCAACATTCTTACAAATTAAAGCATTTTTCAAAAATTTCGGTTATTTTCAAGTTGGTACAAAATATTATCATTATTCACATTGTCACTATGTCAGTGTCACTATCGGTCGACAATTCATTAACTTGTTTTGTCTATCTGGCCGTATCATCGAAAATTCTGTGATTACGTTTCCATGTATCTTCTAATGCCCCTCATCGGTTTACTAGTGTACTAATAGGCTCAATTTCTTGGTCAGCCAAATGATTTTGGAGATCTACATGGACTTATATTCTATAAAATAGAGACCTCCCCAAAGCCGCTTAGCATTGAATGTTAAGATTAGCCGTTCAAATTAAATTGCGCCATATGTAACTCTTTTATTTGGATAAGTCAAAAATGGATCATGGTCTACATTTTGTTCTGAGTTTTATTTCCAGACAACCTATCGAATATGTTTAGTGAAATTTAAATATTGAAGGTTATTGAAGGTTACCTCCAAGTGGACATCCAAATTGTTTACATAAATCAAGAACTAACCATGGCATACATTCTGTTCATAGATTTATTTCCAGACAAGAATTGATTGATTTACTAACCACTAAAATATTTTTAAAATTTGGGAATCTTTTAGAATATTTGCTTTCGATTGAAAGAAACTTGGGACTGACAGAAACGTTTATGCACGATTGTTGAGCCGTTCGTTGTGATTCATGCTTCATTTTGGTTTTAATGTTATATGCAAAAGAGAGTACCGATTTCCACAGGTATATCAATTTCGCGTCTTGCAGAGTTTATATCTAGAAATTTTAATTTACAAAGCGATGTCTTCGGCGTTGATATCATCAGAGTACAGTAATGCACAAACCGCCGTTCATATTCGCGTATAAGTTGAGCTACCTTGTCAGCAGTAAGTCATAGCTTTAAATGCTTATAAAAAAATTAACGAAAATTCTAAGTGTACAGAAAAAGTGTTGGCCCCCATAAACAAGTGTAAATAACCGGTTGAAACAGGTATGGGACGATATTTCCATAAAGTGGACAGATGAAGATCCCGAAAAATTTCAAATGAAAAGACTTGGTCATGTTCGACGCATTTTTGAAAATTGTGAAAATCACTTGAAATGTTCAAACCTGATGCTACACAAAAAACCATTTTTCAAAATCTCAGAGATGTTACCAGGTGTGGGCTTATATTTCTAACAGTGGATAGGTTAGGCTTTCCGAAACAATTTTGGTTATTAATATAAAAAGGGTTGGGCATGTTCGACACAATTTTGAAAATAGTAATAAAGGCTAAACCTGTTGAGGATGCTGCTAAGCTATGGGCATTTTTCAAAATCTCAGACATTGAGGAATATAAATCGCTTGTCCAATTCAATTATGCACCATTGACATGGAGTGCCAAGCCAATGGGATCCATTTCATTCAAAATGACAATAAGTAGTTTAAATTCCTCAATGTATGTCCATTTCAACCTATATAGTCACACGTGGTAACATCTGTCGAATAAGCCCAACCATTTTTATGTTAATAACCAAAATAGTTTCGGAAAGCTAGTCCTGTCCACTTTATGGAAATATCCATTCACTTGCGGCAGATAATTTGAATTTTAAGGTTTAAAATTTAAAAATTGACTCTGATAATTTATGATGTGCCTTTTTCCAGTGTAACATCACATTTTAATATTAATGCTCCTCATTTTCTTGATCGTAATTATCAATGTCAACCAAATTCACAACAGCAAAATTGGTTTTAAGCACAACAACAGTCAATGTCTTCATCTGCAAGGCATCAAATTCCAAAAACTTTACAACCTTTTCCAAATTTAGCACGTATGTATACCTGGTTCGTCAATTTGATTTTGATGGAACTACCGGAGGAATTTCAGTTGAGCGGTTTCTGTTCAGAGTCGAAAATCTCCCTCGAACGCATCAAGTGACAGAAAATAATTTACATAATAATGTAAACATTCTTTTGAAAGGAGCTGGGTTCGACTGTTTGTCGAAAGATTGCAGCGTTTGTCGAAAGATTTCAGGATCGATCTATGGGTGATGATATTCGTCGATCGATCGATTCGAGGGACCAAAAACTGAATGAATCCTTTATCGAATCTTACAACGAAATGCTGGCATTGAATTTGCAATTTCGTTCTCCCATATCAGATACCGATATTCTTCGTATTTTGAGGTTCATTTGGCTGACTAAGAAATTGATCTATTAACACATTAGTGTTAATGCGATGTGTGGCATTAAGAGAATCATGGAAACGTCGAGTGAAATATATGTAAGACCATTTGCAAAAGTAAGCATTAACACGTTAATTTATATCGGATTGATGGATAATGGAGCGTCTAAAACCACTTTAGGCCATGGATGTAAAACATTTCTCAACAATGCTGAGGTGAAAACTTTCAATATATCGTCTATAGTTAAAACAGCGAGTGGCCACTCTGAACATATTTTCGGGTATTTATGGGCAAAGGTTAAATTTAAGGGAATTGAAAAATCGACGCGAATTTATTTCTTGTCCGGATTAAAACAGCCGTTATACTTGAGGATTGATTTTTGGAAACTTATTAATATTTTTCCAATGACGGAACCCTAAATTTTCATATACTCTCTTCTGATCAACAAACCCGACTCGATTCCTTTATTGAACATTTTCGGTGGCATATTATTATTATTATTATTTACTGGAGGGCCATGTGGGCGATAAGCCACCTCGCACCGCGACCTAAAAGATCTATTGTGCTGGACCCTACTTAATTATCCGTCCAGTCAATATTCAGGCTCTTAATGAATCTGACAATACTACTGGCCGGTACAAGATACATACTATCCGGGCTCATTGTTCTCCCTCCTAGATGTTGCAGTCTTTGCTGGAAAATGACTGGGCAATGGCACAGAACATGTTCCGCTGATTCCGCTTCCAAACCGCAGAAGCGGCATCCATCTGTCGTACTTAGGCCCATCTTCTTAAGGTGATACCTTAAGGGGACATGACCTGTGAGGAAGCCAGTAAGCAGCCTCAAATCAGGTTTCCTAAGTTCAAGACACTCCTTAACCCTGACAGACGAAGGTGATATAAATTTCTTCGCCTGCCGTAAACCTGGAATTCTGCGCCAGTAGGAGGACTTTTGAACATCCTCCCAGCGTTTTACCGCTGCTCTAAGGGGTCCCTTAGTGACACCGCGGAAGGGTTCTGGTCCAATAAATGGAGAGGCAGAACCCTCACGGGCGAGGCCATCAGCTGCCTCGTTTCCTTCGATTCCAGTATGACCTGGCACCTACATAAGTGTTACCTTATTTGAGCCCGCCAGATGTTTAATAACCTTCAGACAATCCCATACCACCCTTGACTCAACGGTACAAGACCTAAGAGCTTTTAAGGCCGATTGGCTGTCTGATACAATATAAATCTTTGCATCGTTTAGGCCTTTTGCTATGCCTATCCTAGCGCAAAGTTCTATAGCATGTACTTCTGCTTGAAAAACGGTAGCATTGGTACCCGAGGACTTCGAGAGGGTAGTGCCACTCCCGTGTATTCCTATCCCCGCCCCATCTTCCGTTTTTGATCCATCTGTAAACCATACCATGGACCCTAGCTCAAATGATGGCCCACCTGCCCTCCACACATCCCGGTCAGGTAACCTAACACAGAATGGTTTGTGGAAGTCCAGTTTTGCTGGCATACAGTCGGAAGGCATTCCTATGGTAGGGTCTGTCTGAAATTCCTTAAGGATTTCCAGATGACCCGCCATATTGCCTGGCTTGATATTTCCTTCCACCTGCTATTTCAGGGCCATAATTACAGCATCCTTTTTAATATGCAGGTGTAACGGTGTCAGTCCTAGAAGTGTCTCCACCCCCGCGGTTGGACATGACTTCATTAAGCCCGTAACACCGATGCAGGCTACACGCTGAACCTTATTCAATAAGGTTTGCGTTGTCTTCTGCTCAGTTTTAGGCCACCATACAACCGATGCGTAGGTGACCATAGGCCTAATGATTGTAAGAAATGACCAGTAGATCATTTTTGGTTGTAGTCCCCAAGTACGCCCATAGAGTCTTTGACAGGCCAAGAGAGCCTTGATGGCTCTATTTTGAACTTTCAACAAATGTTGGTTCCAGTTCAGTCTTTGATCTAGGATAACCCCTAGATATTTAACCTCGCTCGAAAAAGGCACAGTAGTACCATTTAACGAAGGAGCTGTAAGCGCAAGCTTTTTCCTCCTCGTAAAAGGAACAATGACAGTTTTGCTTGTATTGACACTGAGTCCTTCCTGGTAACACCACTGCCATATTATATTGAGTGCATTTAGCATGCGATCAGAAATGACCTCATCAAACTTGAATCTGATTATGATAGCCACATCATCCGCATAGCCCTGGACATCAAACCCATGGCTACTCAGAAGGACCAGTAGTCTGTCAATAACCAATGACCACAAAAGAGGGGACAACCCTTTACGGCCTTGATGGTTACTGACTCGCCACCTAGTCTGGCAGTAATCTCACGATGTTCCAGCATGGAACGGATCCACCTAATTGTAGAAAGTGGAACCCTTTTTCCTTTTGCTGCCCTCTCTATAGATCCATAGGAGGTATTGTCAAACGCCCCCTCAATGTCCACAAAGTCACAAAGGGCAATTTCTTTATATGTCACTGCTTTTTCAATCCTCGTGACTAGCCCGCTAAAGGCCATAGCCGTGGATTTACCAGTTTGATACGCAAACTGGTCCCGATGCAGCGGATTCTTTCCAAGGACCTCACTTCTTATTTGATATTCCAGGATTTTTTCCATCGTCTTCAAAAGAAACGATGTGAGGCTAATTGGCCGATATGCCCTGGCCTGGGTGTCTGGACGACCCCCGCCCTTTGGTATAAAGACCACATTTACTTTCCTCCACAGTTTCGGAATACAGTTAAAAGCATAACTTGCCCGAAACATCTGGAACAAGCTGGGGAGTATTTCCTCAATACCTTTTTGAAGTAAAGCTGGAACGATACTATCCCCTCCAGCGGATTTGAAAGGTTTGAAAGACCCAATAGCCCATCGCAACTTGCTGGGTGTGAAAATTTTCCCAGAGAGACTCCAGATCCTACTGTGAGGCGTA
Organism: Tipula vernalis; assembly: GCA_958295665.1. Taxonomy (NCBI): domain Eukaryota; kingdom Metazoa; phylum Arthropoda; class Insecta; order Diptera; family Tipulidae; genus Tipula; species Tipula vernalis. The sequence continues at coordinate 136,645,144 of OY282559.1, forward strand.
TAGTCCACCTCACTTGAAGGATCATGCGAGTCCTCTTGGGCTCCTACCACTACTGAATCCGGAAAGTGGGTCTCTAACAGTACCTCTAAGGTTTCCTTCCGGTTTTCAGTGAACCCCCCATCTTGCTTCTGGAGAAGTCCTAAACCATTTGAATGATCCCTGGAAAGGACTTTCTGGAGACGAGCTTCAGAGGGCAATTCATTGATTCCCTCACAGAAATTTCTCCAGGTAGCCCTTTTGGATCTCCTTAGTTCGAGATAAGCCGAGTGTATAGAATTATGCAGCTGGTTTGAACAGATCTCCAAACCCTCTGGAGACTCTATGTTCCCCACAACCGAGGGCATTTCTGATTCGAGTGAGACTCTATAAGAGTCCCAGTCGGTCAGTTTTGGAATTCTGATTTCCTGCCGCTGCATGGTCTCAGCCGCCAAATCGAATCTGATGTGCAAGTGATCCGATAATGAGGCCTCTTCAGACACATGCCAGTTTTTGACCAAGTCGCTGAAATGCGGACTAGCAAGTGTCAGATCAAGGACCTCTTGCCTAATCGCATTTATAAAAGTAGGTTTCCTTCCCCTATTGACAATGTCTACATTATTTGAGATCAGAAATTCAAAAAGGTACTCACTCCTGTTATTGATGTCGGTGCTACCCCACACCGTGTGGTGCGCGTTTGCATCGCATCCTATCAGGTAGGCCAGCCCATTGCGTTTGCAATGAGCTATGAGCCGCCTAACGTCAAGTGGAGGTATTAACTATGAGTCTCCAGGAAAGTAGGCGGAGGCCATTATAGCCTCCTGTTTGCCTCTTTCACCCAGAACCTCCACCATTACTGCAACCAAGTCCCTGGAGATGAACTCTGAAATGAGAATAAAATTAATTTACGAACTGGCCAACACAGCCGCTCTTGGACTCTGAGTTCCGTTATGATAAATTAACTTACCCACTTGATTTGGTATACCTCTTATCTGGTTACCAATCACCCATGGCTCCTGGATTAGAGCCATGCCAATGTTTTGGCAGATGAACCTACGACAAAGGACGTCCGAAGACGCCTTTGCATGATGCACGTTTATCTCGGTTTATCGGTGGCCTAATAAACACGAGTTTGATAATACTTCCTTAATATTTCATCATATAGATGTTAAAGCAGCCACACCTGTCAAACAGAAATATTATGGATGCAGAATTGGACCAAATGCGGTCGCTGGGGATGATTGCAGAGTCAAAAAGTTCTTTGAGTTCATCTGTGTTATCAATACCCGGACCAAATGGTGAAGCCCGTCTGTGTTTAGACTCCAGACACATGAATGAAGTAACGAAGCTGCCTATTGTCGACGGACTCTAATGCCGAGTAGAGGATACCAAGTGTATTACAAGCTTAGACTTAAAAGATGCATCTTGGCCAATATCTGTGGGCGAATAATTTCGCGGTAAGACCGCTCTTACTGTTTCTTGTCGACCGTTACTATATCAATTTAAAGTAGTACCATTTTGTGAAACGCGCCCCAAACTATGTGCCGTTTAATTGATCATATCATTTCACATAAATTTCATGATCGCATTTTTGTGTACCTTGATAAATTTTTGATTACTTCCAAATCATTTTTTGTTATCAATCAAAGGTTGCTAAGAAGTTGTCGCCGAAGTTGGTATCGCCGTTTTATATTTTTATTATTTTTACCTCACAGACCTAACCAAACAACATAAAAAAATTAATTGGACCAAGAAGTCACAGTCATCTTTCGAAAAGGTGAAGTTGCCTATAACGAAGGAGCCTGTACTGATACGCACAAATTTTAATAAACCGTTTGTGATCCAGGGCGGTACCAGTGCTACTGGAACCAGGAGCATGTTACTTCAAAGGCGAGAGAATGTAGAGGATCATCCGTAGCACATATGACCCAGAAATTAAACGCAACTCAGCGTAATTATTCGATTGCAGAACTAGCTGTTGTGCTAAGCGTCAAAAAATTTCGATTTTTTTTTTGGATTACGCCAGCTTTAAATGGCGTATGTGTCAAAAGGGACCCACAGGCAGGTTGGCGCGATGGAGTTTGAGGATAAAGGGTTTTGACTTTACAGTAGAGCACCGTAGTTGGTCGCAAATGGTAATTCCGGATGCACTCTCCCGAGTGATTGATAATGAAAGAACTCATTCTACATATATAATTTTACATATGGTTACCGAAATTCAAAATAATTCTGTTTACAAATGGCCAAATTTTGATGAATACCACAAATCAAAAATTAACAATTTCAGCCACTGATGCTAAGTGGATATTGTATTTACCTCAATCTTTAGTTTTAAACATTCTAAATCAAGCCCTTAACTCTCCAATGCTATTTTTATTAGCCAAGAATGGCAGGGGACGTGAAGGATTTCGTTAATAACTGTAAAACATATAAAGAAGTTAAACCGGGTTATTACCTAACTAGGTCTGAAATGGCTGAACAGAGGTTGGTTGTGTGGCCCATTCAACGTCTGTTTGGAGAGTGACGTTTTCTTACCTTTATCGGTCCCAGAATACCTAGTGTCTGATAATAGCGCACAATTTACAAACAAATTATTTAAAAAATTATTATCTAAATTTAAAATAAATCATCATTAGCATTGTCCTCGAGCCAGTGACTCAGAACCTGTCAATCGCTTGGTTCGTTCTGCCATCAGAACATTTATCTCAATTAACGTGGCATCAACATATCCCGGAAATTACTTCGGCATTAAGAAATGTAGTACATGATTCAACGAAGTACTCCCTCCCCTCATTTTCTGATGTTTGGAAAACAATGTTTAGATTCCAATATAGGCGGCCGCATTCTTCCAGAATAAAAAGCTAATAATTTGAGTATATGTCAGCAATGTCTCTTAATACAGCTGAGAGTTGCTTATGAGAGATATTTCCATGATTATAATCTCAGAAGTAAATTACGAAATTTATAGGTTGGACAAACAGTGTTCAGAGAACTGAAAATTCCTCACACACCCATAAATTAAAGTTTAACAAAATTTTATTCTAGAACCAAACTTCAACAAAAATTATTCACCTACTTAAAATCAAAACTTTCAAGAGTTACAAAAAGTCCGAGGAATTAGTCCAAAACAGATCGATCATTTGAATGTGGATCTAGTTTCAACAATATATTTATGAAGATGTAGTGAAGAAGGAACATTGTCCTTCGGACGACACCGGTAAAAAAATAAAAGGTCGAATTAAGGAACAAAAGCGATTGAGATAATAGGATCGTGAATCTACTAGTTAATCGACTAGTTTCGTTTGCACATCTTTTTCGTCATGAAACATGATTTTATCCGGATCAGGCCAAATGTTCATAATTCATCTTTCCCAATATTGTAGTTCAGTCTAATATAGAAAATAAAAACCAACGAAATCACACGTGGTGATTAGAACACCGGTCATGAAAATTAGGTGCTTACGTGAGCCCATCTCAAGTTTAACCTTCAGCTCAACCCTCAAATCAATCTCTAACTGAATTTCTTAATGCCTCACTCAAACCCAATTCAGCCTCCAGCTCAACACCCAACCCAACCATTACCCAACCCTTCCTAAATCATTACCTAATCGTTCCCTAAACACAACATCAACCCAATCTTGAACTCAACATCCAACTTAAACCTCATATTAATACGGTTCGAAAATCTACATTCGTTAATGAACTCATCTCAAACAACTGAAGCTATTTTCCAACACAAATCTCAACTCAACATCAAAAGAAATTCTTAACTGAAGTTGAAAATAATGTAAATCCACTTTTCGTCTTGAATCTTTTGGGCCAGATGAAAACATTAACTACAATTTATTCATTAGCCCAACGGTTTTCCAATATTTTTATGTCATCCAAAAAGTATGAATTGACGAACTCTGCAAAATATAGATACCATCTCGGCAATGACCTTCGCGATGTTAACCGCTTTTCGCCGAGACATATTTTTATATGATAAATCTTACTACGAACGAGCGAGCCGGGGCATTGTAATGGCGGAAGAGTACTTTTTCACCAAATGTGACCGTTGTTTTTTTTCCATTGTGCACGTTCGTCGGGAGAAAGCCACTGTTTGGACTGTTTCTTATTTTCTGGTGGTCACATAAGGCACGGCCACGGCGAGCAAATGTGTATCCATTTTGCCAATCAGATTTTTATGGCTAAATATTTGTTGGGGATGTTTCGTAGGCATTTACCCTTTTAATACTCTCTCTAATCTTCACTCGGCGATCCACCAAAATGATATGAGTTAATTTTGTTGGTAGCTTTTAATCAATACATCATATTCGTTTTATTTCATGGTAGCAAAAATGTCCAACTTCTTTCGAATAGCTGTAAACAAAACTAAATGTCCTAATAGGTCCAAATTTGTGATGCGTTCGTAGTAAAGATTTATTGTATCTTTCAAAAAATGTTGGGACCGGAGCGCCATCTGTTAGAAATTAGGTGATTTTTCACTCTGTTCTAAATATTGGAAATCTTATAATTAAGATTTAATTTTAACACAAATTTTGGCAATCTAACAATTTTTGTAACTAAGAACAAATAAAACAATGATTTTTGGCGGGGTTCTGCTGTTTGACTTCTGACACATAAATTAAAACTGTTCAATTATAAATAATTGATTTGCTGTTTAAATTCGGTCCACATTGACGAAAGTTATTGAAATTCTGTCAAAAATTACCAAATTTTTTTTTTTTTTGTGTGAAAAAGAAGAAAAAACATCCGTCCATTTCTCTACACCCACGTTACCTTGAGAGTGAATTATCTGGTTAGGTTTTTCCGCTAATCTGTCTCTATGATAATATAGATCATGTTTTCCGAAAGAGGCAGCATGATAAAAGAAAAAGTACAGAGCGTTTGCCACTAGATGTCACTACACAATCAAAAAAATATTACTGACGTTTTTAAAAAGGACGTTTATAAAAACTTCTCTCTTATGTTTACAAAATGCACACATACAAATGTCATACAATTTTTGACAGCAAATATTTAGTGACACCTAGTGGCATTATGTGAAAGTTGCTTATGCTTTCGGAGTTTTCCGAAAGATGGTAGCTCTTGCGGTTTAAGCAAATTTGACATTTAAACATGATCTATTAGAGTTAGCTGAAGTTTTCAGCCGAAAGTAAAAATATCGATAATGCAGATAGTGTCTTGGCTATCTCAGCCGACATATTACAGCCGAAATATATTTTATATAAAATGAAAAAATTAACAAAACAATTCGAAGTAATTTATAGGCTCATTTTGGTTCGCCATTGCTCACCATAAGAATTATATGTTAAGTTTCGTGAAAAGTGCCAAATATAAAATGTAAAAATTTGTATAAATTCAACCTTTAAAGTGTTATATCTGGAAAGTGTTTTAATTAGTGTGATGTAGTAGAAGTTATCCCTGAAAAAATAATCAAGCCAAGTTACATGTGGGGAGCCCACAAAAATTTGTTTGAATGAAAGGCCCATGAAAATTTAAAATTTGGTATAAATTCTACCTTTAAGTGTTTTAATTAGTGTCCCGTAGCAGAATTTATCGCTAAAAAAATAATCAAGCCAAGTTTCATGTGGGGAGGCCGATTATTTTCGTTTGATTGAAAGGGTTCCACTTTAAGGGTTGAATTTATACGAATTTTTAAATTGTATATGGGCCTTTCATTCAAACGAATTTTCACAAGTTCCTTACATGAAACTTGCTCTGATCATGTTTATAGGGATAACTACTACTAAACCACCCTGAAATGTATACCAAATTTTATACAACCCTGCTTTAATAATGTTTATTGAATGATTTCTATGTAGTATAAAATATATTAGTATTTAGTTAATGTTATGGTTCAAAATGTTATTGATATATACCGTGATGAAATGATAAATAAAAAGATTGTATTTTGGGAGCTGGATTCGACCAGTTGAAATGGTTGTGTTTTATTTAAGCCTCTATACCAGCCGGTTGTGACATATAGAATATTTGGTGACGAGGAAAAACACTAAAGTTATTGTTTTGAATTTAATTGAAACATATATTTATTGTTAAGCAATTAATGGTGAAGTAAACAATTATAAAGAAACAAATCTTTCATAAACTGGAGAAAAGTAGTGAACAAAAATTTAAAGTCTTCATTGCGGACAAGGCAATTGAACCAAACGTTAGCGGTAATATCGTAATTGGTGTGAACAACCCAGTTATGGCCTTAATTGGTAACAATGAACAATATGTATTTGGTGATGATTTCGACGATTACATAGACCACATGGATAGATTGTTGTAGATTAATAAAATAGAGGATGATAAGAAAACTTCACTTTTTCTAACTTTGATCGGCCCTGATGGTTACAGAAGGGTGAATGCGGTTTTATCACTAGAAAAACCGGGTGCACTAAAGTATCCAGACGACCGACAAGAAATGTTATTGCGGAACGTTATAAATTGTTCAAGTGTTCTCAAGGTCATATGAAAATTGAAGAGTACGTTATTCAATTAAAGTTGTTAGCCTCTACTTGTGAATTTAAAGCTTTCCTCACGGAAGCTTTACGGGACAGGCTTGTTTGTGGGGTAACAGATACTGTATTACAAAAGAAATTGTTGAATCAAGGAAGTGAATTAACTTGGGGTTCTGCAATGAAAATCGTGCGAAATTTTCAAGTTGTGGATAATGAGCAAAAACAAATGGTGTCCACTGAACCAAATATTTCAAAACTTAGGATATCGGAAAATCAACAAAGATCGGCCGCTGCAGAGACAAATCAGCGTTGCTTTAAATGTAACTAAAAACATGATCGAAACTCAACATGTCCACGAACTAAGTTACAGTGTTTTACTCGTTCGTGTAGAAAGTTATCCAAATTTGCAGGTTGTGATGGGACAACAAGTGGAAGTTTTGGGGCAAATTTCAGTAGCTGTTGAGAGTAAATTCAAGCTCAGTTTAAAAGTAGTCAATATGTATAAGAATTTTAAAATACTACTTGGTAGGGATTGACATTTTGTTTCCAGTATCGCGAAACTATTTCCAAAATAATGGGCTAATAGATTTTAATATTGACACCGAGTTGCAGCAAAAATGAACCGATTAGGCATTTTGTTGCGGATATTTGTCTCAAAGAGGGGGCGACACCCAAATTCTTTAAACCGTATATAATACTTTGGTCTATGGAAAAGTCAGTAGGAGAACAATTGGATCGAATGGTGTAAGAAAGTATAATTAAATCGGTTAGGCACAGTGAGTGGACATCACCAATGGTTGTGGTTAAGAAGAAAAATGGCTTGATACGATTATGTGGACATTTTAAGGTGACCGTAAATCCGATGACAAAATTCGACATATGTATATCCAATGCCCTTAATAGATGATTTAATCATGAGGTTGGTAGGGAACACTTATTTCTGTGTGTTTGGTTTTATTTCCAATTAGCTGTTTCATAAAATACGATAACGACTTGGAGCTTATTTCCAATTAGCTGTTTCATAAAATACGATAACGACTGTATTCATTTTTGCGGATGCCATATGATATAAGCTCAGCCCCTTCCCACGCAGGGAAAATAATAGAGGAGTGTCGTAAATGGTTGGAATCACTGTTTGATCGCCTCATTATGTATAATATTAAAGTCAACCTAGACAAATGCAAATTTTTTGTGCATCAAGTTGAGAATTTAGGCCATGTAATTTCAGAAGAAGGCATTAAACCATCACCAACCAAGTTTAAATCAATACTAAATGCTCCGCCGCCCACTGATATTACAAACTTAAAAAGTTTTTTATGTTTAATAAATTATTATTCAAAATTTCTCCCAAACTGTTCGAATATTTTATTCCCACCAAAAATCTTGCGAAGCTTGTAAGAGAATATTAATGAACAACAATGCCTTTGGAATCCCTTTGGGAAATCAAAAAGCTCTATCGTCTATTGCGTCAGTGAGATTTTAAAGGTGGCTTACATTCTTATCGGAGTATAATTTTGAAATAAAGTATCGCCCAGCATCCAAACAAAAAACGCGGATGCATTAAGCAGACTCTCGGAAGATGTTAGCACGGATGTAGAAAGCGAAGCATCGTATATTAACTTTGTTGAATTTACTAACAAATTTGCTTTATCTCTTCAAGATTTTCAAAAATCAACGATGGAGGATCCTGTTCTTCAAAAAGTAATAAATTGTTTAGAAACTGGTTGGCCAAAAGAAATACGAACCAATTTCCAATATAGGTCATAATATAATAATCGGAAAGACCTCTATGAAGATAACGGTTGTATGTTTTTCTTCAACAGAATAGTGGTTCCTATACAGGTGTGCGGAGTAAACTGTTACAAATTCTTTATGAAGAACATATTTGAATAGTTCGCATGAAATTATTGGTCCGAAAATTTATTTGGTGAAATGGTATTAATCCAGGCATAGAGTTGTATGTAAATAATTGTATGATATGTAGACAAATCCGTAATGAACGTTTAGACAAATCCGTAATGAACGTGCCACAACGTTTCCATTTCAACGAATCCATATTGATTTATTTCATTTCAAAGGGTTTAAGTTTTTGATATCGGTACACGATTTTTCAAAATGGATTGATATTTATTTACTGTCCTCAACAACATCTAAAGTTGTGATGAAGTTTTCCAGTTTTCAATTTTTGGGCTACCTAACTCAATATTATTATATCGTTAAATAATATTAAATATATGCCTACCCTTGTTTACAGTCCGCAATGTAACGGATTAGCGGAGCGAGGTGTTAGTTCCGTGAAAAGTAACTTCTATTCGTGTTTGCTGGAAAAAAAGAAATCGGACCAAATGTCAATCGAAACCCAAATTGTAAAGTTTCTCAACAACAACTACCGAGATTTCACCCGTTGAACTGGGTTTCGGTTACAAACCATTAACAGTTTTAAATGTAGTTCCAAAAAATAATAGTATTAAAATACTTCCTATAGACATGACAATCTAAAGGTTAAATTTATACAAATTTTAAAATTTGCTAGAGGCCTTTCATTCAAACGAATTTTCCCAGGCTGTACATAAGAAATTTGTCCTAATAATTTTTATAGGGATAACTGTTGGCTAGGCTCACTAAATCAAGCAATTTCCAGACAAAACACTTCAAGGCTTGAGTTTATACAAATTTTTAAATTTTCTATTGGCCTTTCATTCAATCAAATTTTCTTGGGCTCCTCCACTCATAAAAATTGCCCTACAATTTTTCTAGCTATAACTGTTGGCTAGACGCATTACCTGCCAAATTTTTCAGACATGACACTTTAAGGGTTGAATTTATACAAATTTTGAAATTTTATTTTATGGTAATCCTATGAACCTTAAAGTGCAATTATATCGATCGTAATCAGGATTTACGGCCGGAAAATGGCCGGTTTGGTTTATTACTGCAAACATGAGCTTATATCCAGCCATAAAATCACCATATTGAAAGATCAGTTTATATTTTGTTTTGACAAGTTTTCATTTTATATGAAACAGGCTTCGGTTGAAATATGTTGGCTGGTGACTTTCGGCCTGATAAAGCAAAGACACTATCTGCGTTACCGCCATTTCTATACTTTCGACTGAAAACTTACGGCTAACTTTAACAGTGTGTTTCTATGGCCAAGGCGGAGAATTGATTAGGTTTTGGGTTAGGTTGATTGTTGAATTGGAGGTCGGGTTTATGGTTGAGTTTGTGTTTAGTTGAGTTCATGTACGTATGCAGTTTTCGGACCATGTTGATTTTAAGCGTTGAGTTATGAGTTGAGTTGAGGGTTGAGTGTGGGGTTAGATGGGTTGAGTAAGTGGTTCAGTTGGGGATTTATTTTAAGTGACTTGACGGTTGAGTTGGAAATTAACTTTAAGTTCATGAACGCAACTATTTTTCAGATCGTTAATGATTTAGGAGGATGAGTTGAAGATTTAGTAGATGATTAAGTTGGGATTAAGTAAGGGTTTAAAGAGATTGATTTGAGAGTTGAGTTGGAAATTAGATTGAGTTGAATTGAGATGAGTTTACGTATGAATGTAAAATTCTGGTTGTTATTAGAAAGGCATACATGTTTTGTTAGAAGACTTACTGCATCACCTCAAAAATGTGATGGATAAACAACACACTTCTCTGTTAATTCAAATAAAGTCAATATGACAAGGAAATTCAAACTAATGGATTATGAAAATTTTAAGAACAATGACTCGGAATTTTCCTGGTGTTGCTAAATTCTGTGGTCCCAGCCACTTATGATTGACGATTTTTGAATATTCTATAGAGAATTGTCGTATAACTTATTTTAGTTAAGTCACGATCTATTCCTTCTGTTAGAGCAGATCGTGACCTACTCAAAATAAGTTTCCCTTAGAATGGCCGGCGTTTAGAAACATCAGAAAAATTCCGGGAAACTCGATATACAATAATTCACTATAGAATATTCAAAAATCGTCAACCCTAAGTGCCAGAATTTGTTCTTTTACAATCTTATTACTTTCGGAAACAAAAGTATCGTCGAACATCTACGAAAACGATTTCTACTTCAAGCGCTACCAGTTCGAACAAGCTTTCGAGTTGCAACGTGGAGTGTGCATCTACGTTAAAAACCACATACCGTACTCAAGACACAATAAGTACGAAATATTTACAAAAACCGCTCAAACTATTGTGCTTAAAATTTCCCTTCCTAATAAACTCCTTTTTTTAATTAGTTTATACAGATCTCCTAATCAGACGGATTCAGAAACGATTAGCTTCTTTGGGAGCTTGTCAGACAAATGTGACGATATTCGTAATCAACATCCCGAATGCGAATTAATTATGGTCGGTGACTTTAATGCCCACCATAAAGAATGGTTGAATCACAAAGATACAAATGTCGCTGGGTGCCATGCGGAATGGCTTGCCGTTTCGCATGACCTCACACAGATTGTTAGTGAGTCCACATTTGAATGCCAAAATTCTAGAGGAGTTCATATTCTGGATCTCTGTCTGACATCAATCCCTCATTCCATGGAGGCCCATGTCGAAACTGGAATTGGAAATTCTGACCATAACTTAATAACCACAAAAATATCTGTCGAAACATCACCAGAATTTAGGCAGCAGCCAAGGCGTCTTTGGCATTTTAACAAGGCTGATTTTGATGGTTTACGGTCATTTTTTCAACACTTCCCTTGGGAACGCCATTGCCTACATAACAACAACATAGACGACGCCGTTTCCAGTTTTACTGACAATGTCTTACATGGAATGAATAAATTTATCCCCTCATCATTTTCCAATCCCAATCAAAATTTTAAAATATTTTCAAAAGAAGCCACCAAAGCTGCCAAACAAAATAAATCAGCACACAAAAAATATAAACGCAACAAAATTTCTTATGAGGAATACAAAACGATACGGAACACCTGCAAACAAACCTGTGGTAGAGAAGCGAAAAGAGCCGACAGCAAGAAAGCCAATGTGGCTTCCGAGCTGAAAATCTCCAATCGCAACTTTTACCACATGGTCGCATCGGTTGCAAATATTTCGAAAACATCTGTTTTAGCATTGAAATGTGCTGACGGCGCTTTGGTGGTGGATCCATATTTACAAGCCGATTTATTGGCAAGCATCTTCAAATCGAACTCGACATTAGTTGTCCCAGATGGAATTAGGCCTCCATTAGTTCCATATTGTGGTTCTAAAATGAGCCCCGTCACCATCTCGGAGGAAATTGTCTTTACTAATCTGAAGTCAGTGAATGTAAACAAGGCCACCGGACCTGATGGAATTCCAGTTCGAATATTGAAGGAGTTTGCCAATGAATTGGCTCCAATATTATCTAAAATTTTCCTACTTTCATACAAGCAAGGCGACTACCCGAACGGCTGGAAGAGTGCAATGGTGCAACCCGTGCTGAAACGGGGTTGTGACAAAACTGACCCTTCAAACTACCGGCCAATATCAATTGTGTCAGCCGTCGCTAAAGTCTTTGATAAATGCATCAATCAACATATAGTTAAATATCTTGAAGTTAACAAACTAATTTCGGATAGACAATACGGCTTTCGTGAAAGCCGATCCACGACCGATCTCCTGACGTACGTCACAAACAAATGGAATCTCGCCTTAGAACACCACGGAGAGGCCTTTGCAATCGCTTTGGATATATCCAAGGCTTTTGATAAGGTATGGCATGAGAATCTTATTTGTAAACTTGTGGCATACGGGCTGGACTCGATGACCACCAGGTGGATTAAAAGCTATCTCAATGACCGAAAAATCAGCGTCGTACTTAATGAAAGATCATCATCGACGCACTCCCCAAATGCCGGAGTCCCTCAGGGATCACCTTTGTCACCGACCCTGTTTTTGCTATACATCAACGATTTGCTGGATAGCACTGTAAACCCTATCCATAGCTTTGCAGATGATGCCACATTGCATTCTTCTATTTCATTCGAGGCGGAGCCTAGCATTACAGATTTAAATAATAAACGGTCAGAAGTCGTAACTTCTCTTAATTCCGATTTAAGTACAATATTTGAGTGGGGTAACAACAACTTAGTGCAATTTAACGAGAAAAAGACACAAATATGCACATTTTCACGTAAAAAAAGTCGCAACGACTACCCATTTGTGGTAAAAAACCATATCCTTGTGGGTTGCGACTCAATTCGACTGCTTGGTGTTCAAATAAGTAACAAACTCAAATGGAATGAACACATTGTTGCATTGGCTAAATCAGCTTCAAAAAAACTCGGGTTCCTAAATAGATGCAGAAGGTTTTTTAAATCGCATCAAGTTCTCCAGATATATAAAACCTTCATCCGACCATGTATAGAGTATTGCTGTCAAGTTTGGGGAGGTGCGTCTGGTACCACCCTCCAGTTATTGGACAGGGTTCAACGCCGCGCTATCCGAATAATACGGAATCCCAGACTTACCCAAGAACTAGACAGCTTACAGCATCGCAGAGATGTTGCAGAACTCTGCGTCTTCTACAGATGCTTACATGGTAAATGTTCTGCAGAACTATCGGATAAAATACCACCATTCGTTACAACAACAAGAGTAACAAGAGGAACAACCAATGCACATAGGTTTACGGTGAAGCTCCCGAAACCTCGAACTGAAGAAATTAAGCGCGAATTTGTATATCGAACATCAAAAAAGTGGAATTCGCTAATACACTTCAAATTTCCGGAGGAATACAAAATGAATAAATTTAAGGTAGCTATTAATCTTTACTTGAAGGATCGCGCATTGGGTGCAGAAGCTCTGACAGTTACAAGGAGCTAGGACCGTTAATAAGTCCGCTCTGCACCCAATTAAAATATGTATATAAAAAAAAAAAAAAAAAAAAATCTTGAAAATAAGAATGCAAAATATTTTTTCAACTTTCCCTTGGAAAATTTAATAATTTTACCAATTTTAAGCTCTTTGACTTTTAAACAAATAACTGAGGCTCACTCCGCAAATAAATTTTAATCTCGAACAAAATCGTGCGACTTACTATAACCTTAAAGTCAAAGGGACATTTTTTTTTTGTATAAATCAACTTTTCAACCATAAATATATAGTGTTTATGTACTCCCCCCAAATAAGTAAAAAGTCAATAATATGCCAACTAATCCTCTATTGTAAATTTCACATGTATCTCTCACTATATCTATTATACCTACCATCCTGAATTTCGTCTGTGTAATTCCCGATTTGTTTATTTGGTTTTGTTTTTATTTGATTTCGATCGGATATTTTTTTCCACATATTGAGTTGGGTGCTCGCATTGTTCAATCTGAACTGTTTGCATTGATTGTTGTTTGAGGTAAACTCGATATGACAAAAAAAAGTTTTGCCAACATATTCGATATAAATGCTCGTATATATGTACATATAGCAGAGAAGAGATTAGGATTTTATTTTCTATAGCTATTGTGGTATTCTGTAAATTAAAAAAAGTTATATTTGTTTTTTTTTGTGCACAAGATAATGATGCTATCAACCATTTTTACTATTTCCCTGTAAACAAGAGAATAGAATAGCTATTCCTCGAGACCAATGAAAATTAACAAGCATATTCATTGGAATTTCTGCATTATATCGTGTACTCGTATGTACGTTTTTGTAAAGATTATTTTCCAATTACCGCATCAATTAATTATTTAGGATTTTTCATATATGTTTGTATCCTATTCATAAGTCATCTAGTCTGAGTACCCTGGGAAGGTATAATAGTTGGTTTATAATCGTAACATACAATGAATGGTAAAAACAATCTTTTCATCAACATCATCATCATTCAACCTATTATGTATTGTACATACATATATTCGTACAAGTTATAGTCAATCCATTCAATCAACCAGTTTTTTTTTTTAATAAAAAAAGTTTCCACCATTTTCTAGCAGTCTCTTTTTATTCCGTTAGCCGTGCACACAAATTTTGAATGGAGCAAATTTTTTATTTTTATAATTATTACTCTATACTAAATCCACATCCTCCCTCGGTTATTAACATATGGGTGGTCATACCATACAATATAAATCAACATACCGACATATTCAAAGTGATGTGAGGTGATATGGAGGGATGTTTGGCGTTTTTCATGATAAATCTTTCACATTGTAAAAATCATTTATGTGGAATCATAATCATAAAAAAAAGGATAATATGTAACAAATAATTTCCGCCCTCATTCATTTTTTATTTATTATCCTTCAGCAACAACAAGAACTTGTTTGAATATAAGACAAATACAGCAATATATGAAGGAACACTAAGAAGTATATCATTATCTTAAGATAATTTTTTTTGTTTTTGTTAAATAATGCCCAAAACTTTCTTCATTGTTCCAGATGATGAATGCGTAAATTTTTAAAATAAATATTTAATTTCTAATTAATTAGGATAGATAAATGTTTAACTGAATGATAAAGATACAGTATGATGAAAATGGTTTTCTGTTTGAAACAGAGAATAAGTAAATGCTTTTACTGGCATAGTTACGAAAAGTATTTACTTATTTCTATGCAATAAAGCCATTGTCGTGCTTTGAATTTATTAAATTGTTATGTTACCAGAGCCACCTCTAAGTATTAGCTCTATAACTTGGCTTAGGACTTTTAGGTTCTAAAAAATCAGAAATATGTTCCTAAAATATGTAAGTAAAATTGAAAAATATATAAAATGAAAAATATGTGGTCAAATTTTGAAATGAAAACCAAACCTAAACCTTATCTTAAGAGGATTACAATTCACTCATTAACAAAAAAATTTGAAAACAAAAGTTTTTGACTACAAAGTTGGATAAAGTAACTTTTCTTGATTATAAAGCATAGGAGAAGTAGCCAAAAATGGTTCCTCATCCATACACATAAAAATTTGGACTGGTAAACGATACTTACTTGAAAAGGACACCGTAACGGTTGAGACTAAAATATTCACGCTATTAAAGCAAGTTTTAGTTTACTCCTTGGTTTTACACAACTCAAATTGTAATTCAAACTCAATCTTTAATTTAAATTGCCATAAAGATTATATTCAATTACAGTTTAGAATTCATATTCTCTTATACATCGTGCTCTAAATAATTTTCAAATTTTATTTAAATCATGTTTCATTTTGCAGTTTTTACTAACTTCAGTTAAAATTTAGTTTAGAATATCAAACTTACACTTCTCGTATCATTTCAAAATGAAAATTGAAATGGAACTGTAAATTTTGTATTTTAAATTTTACTCCAAATTATAACTCAATTCCTCCTTAAATTTTGTCGAATCGAGTTTAAAACTTAGACTATTTGTATTCAAAGTATCACAAAATTTGTTTCTAATTGCAACCAAAATTTGGGAATTCAAAAAAACCTTTTTGCTCAGAATTTTGCTTTCACTAAACGTAAAATTTTACTGAAATCTATTTTATAATTGTGACTAATACATAATGTTTCAGTTATGTTTTTGCTCAAGTTCAAATTACTATTTAAATTCAATTTCTACTCAACATTCACTACTCAATTACTGCTCAAAATTCAAATACTTCAAAACTTACTCAGATTTCTGCTCAAAATTCTGAAGCAAATTTATCAAACCTTTTGACGGAAACTAGAGTTTTAAATTCTACTCTAACTCAGCATTTCGAATAACACTCGAATTTTTCTTCAATGCTCTTGCAACTAAAGCTGTAGTTGTGCAAACAGAAATTTATTGTTATTAAATCTGGAATTCAATTTCAATTTTTAAATATTTTTTAATTAAATTGCATCAAAATTTTGGCTCAAACTCCGATTGGATTGAACTTGATTTTTTTGTTCCAACTTCTGTTCAAACCTTGTTTTACCCTGTTCTAAATTAAAAGTTTTGCTCAAATAACTTTAACTAAATTTTTAAAATTCACTCAAACTTTTATTAAAAGCAGTCCGGATTCCAAACTCAAGTTTTCAGCTAATTTAAGCTCATTTATTTGCTTAAATCAAATTATAATTTAAACTCTATTGCTAATGTAAGTTCCTACTTAAGATTTTATTCAATTACAAATTAAAATTGAAATGCTTCTATTATAAAACAAAAAGCATTCAGATTTTTGCTCGATTCCTGATTTTCTAGTTAA
Organism: Tipula vernalis; assembly: GCA_958295665.1. Taxonomy (NCBI): domain Eukaryota; kingdom Metazoa; phylum Arthropoda; class Insecta; order Diptera; family Tipulidae; genus Tipula; species Tipula vernalis. Next base: position 136,661,700 of record OY282559.1, read on the forward strand.
ACTAAAAAAATTGTTGAAATCGTGTTTATAATTTAAACTCAGTCTTATAAAGTGCATTAAATAATTTGCTAAAATTGTTTTCAAAATGTGTTTCTCAAATGCAATACAAAAAAGAGAATTTCTCCTTAAAATTTCACTCAAACTAATTATATCGAGTTTAGAATTCAAGCAAATTTTCTCTCATTAAAATCTCGTTATCTTCATCAATTTCCTCTTTGTCGAATGCAGTTGACCAATTTATACTAGGTTTATGTTCAAAATTCCATTTATCATTTTCCTCAACTTCGAAAACAGCTTGGAACTAAATTTTTGACTAAAAATCTTAATTTTTTTCGAATCCATTTTGATTTTAAACTAAGTTACTACTCTGAATACCACTCAAATATTAAAAGGAAAATTACAATAATCAATTAGTAGAATAACTAAATATTTGTTAAAACTCTAAATTTCACTCAAGTTTTTATTTCAATTTAATTCAATGAGCGTGATTAAAATTGCAATCAATTCAAGTACCGCTTGGAAGGTTAGTCCCTCAAAGTTTATTCAAATCCAGGTGGAATTGTAATCTAATTTTATTCTGGATGCATCCAAGGTTTTATTCGATTCCATTAAAACTATTTTCTTCTCCAGTCTAATTTTTTGATCGAATTCAAATTGGTTTGAAAATATGTACTTTGGTTTTTCCTTGACATAAGTACATCTGTATCTGTTCTTTGCTACACCTAATTTGTTCTCATTTTTTTTGTTTTCTAATTGAAAACCCACTCAGTACATCTATTGTGCAATGTAAACTTACATTTCTCTCAAAATTTTGTGAAATCAAAATTCGAGTTGTAACTCAATTCCTATATACTATATACATATATATATATATATATATATATATATATATATATATATATATATATATATATATATATATATATATATATATATATATATATATATATATATATATATATATATATATATATATATATATATATATATATAATTTATACCAAAGATTTTATTTGGTTTGGAATGCATTTTTTTTAAATTTAAATTCCTAATTCAAATTTCACTCAAAATTTTCGATTCAAATTTCTAAACTAAATTCAATGGAAATTTTGTTGGTTGTTTGAGATCAAATCTCATATTGCAACTCAATTCTTACCTAATTGCAATTAAAATTATGTTTAAATCTAGTTTGAAGAGCAAAGTTACACTCAAATTTTTGCTCAAAACCAAGCAGAATGTACTAATCAGTTTCTAATCTAAATTATTTCCAAACCAATTTTTAACCAAAGTAACACTGTACAACAATTTGTACTGTTTAAATTCCATGCAAAATGTAGTTTAACCCAGAGACATTTTGTTACTTTCTATTTTAAATTTCACTCAAAATGTTGGCCTCGTAGTGCATTGTAACTCAATTAAAATTGTACCTGCTTTATTTCAAATTGAAAATTTGTGGGTTTATAACCGGAGTTTTTTTTTTAAATTCACTCAATATTTAGTCAAGTCCTAGTTGGAATTTTTATTCAAACTCTATTTATAACTAAACTTCAGCTGAAAAGTACGATTAGCTTTTGATTCATATTAGACACAAGATATTGTACAAATCTAGTTTGTAATTCTAATTCAATTTTTTAATTATCAAATCCAATTTTATTTCCTACTCAAGAATTTATTCAATTACATTTGGGAACTCAATTTCTCATTCAGATTTTTGCTTGAAATTTTGATTTTATATTCGATATATTCAAATTCACAAACGTATGCTGACCTTTTGCACGTAAATGGCACTCAATATTTTACCAAAATTCATGTTTGAACTATGAATTTTTTCATTTTTAAATTAAATTTAAAAGTTTGCCTTATAATTCTACTTAAAATTTTATTCAAAATGTTTTCGTCCAATTTAGAATTGAAGCTAATTTTGTTACCTTTAGATTTGCCTCTAATTTTGTGTTTTAACTGTAATTCGAAATCAATTTCTAATCTACTATTGTGGTCAAATAATGCAGTTCATTCACACTTAATAATCAAATTTACATTCAATATTTACATCGAACATATAATAACTGGGAACTTTTAGGATTAAAAAATAGTTTTCGTTCGAGCCCATTTTGAATATGAATAGCATTAAAACTGCTGCTCAAGTGCATAAATGGGGTAGAATTTCATTTGCTACATTTTTATAGTTAAGGAATTTTAACGCTTGTTTGATTCATTTAAATTATGATGAATTCTTTTACGTCCATTTCCATATTATGCCCTAATCAGTTGAACGTCACAACGTGGATTATTTCATTTCATTTTTGAAGAAGGCATATACGTTAACGAATAAAACCAATAATCATAAAATTTCCGCTGTATTGAATTATTCAGAAACCTTTCTAAACTATCCGTAAGTTTGTACCAATCTTCTTGGTTATTATTGCACAACTTCGCGAGTGCGGGAATCACTGTACGAAAAACTCTCTCCACTTGCCCATTTCCAGTGGGGACACCAAAGAGATAAAAATCATATGTTTCTAGCGGGCTGTCTTCTTTTGGAAATGGGTTCAATAAACCCTCTTGCGCTTTCCGATTTTATGCTCCGCAATGATACATCTGATGCGAGAGTTATTGATACAACTACGAATTTTAAGTTTTAGATTTGGGATGAAAAATTGTCGTCCTCTATCTTCTTTACCGCAAAGTGCCCTTGCTCGTGGTACATCTTAATTATTTCACCTTGCATTCTCCTTGGGACGACCATTAGTGACTCTCCATTCTTTAATTTAAGCCAAATATCAATATTAGTAAAATATTCTTCACACGTACTTAGTTTAAGAAGTTCAAAAATTGGTTTAAGTTCTGAGTCTTCTTTTTGAGATGCTTTAATTCGAGTTGTGACGGCATCAACAATGGGCATCCACATGGCGCATTCTGATACCTGGGCGATGTTTTAGCTTAAAGCTAAATTCTTGCATTAAAAGGGGCAATCCTGCTATTCTCGAACTAAGTTCCTTCTGCCAATTTTGAAGTCCAAGCCCAATAAGTACTCGCGCAGTTTTTTCAATACAATTGCAAGTACCTCCAGCTCGTAGCGGCTGTAATTTTCCTGGGGGCCTATTATGAAATGTTTCGATTTCGGATTTTTACGATATCGAAAAAATTCGATACGCCGCGGATTTACCCTATTATGAAACTTGGAAAATCGAATTTGTAATATTATTTATTAATATAAATATTACAATATTAAAAATAATATTTAATTTATTTAAAATTGAATAAATCATTTACAAAAACGTATTTTCCACAAAAACACAAAATACCATAAATTTTACAAAATCCGCCAACTAAATAGCAGTCGAATTTTGCCATGTGTGTTCGAAAAAATCCGATATGAATTTCCTTTTTTGTTTCATAATAGGACGAATATTTTCGATATCGTAAAAATCCGAAATCGAAAAATTTCATAATAGGCCCCCTGGCTCTTCAAATGTTTCTTGCTATAGAAAAATATTGGGTGTATACTGTGCCATCTTCGTCAGACCTTTACAGCATATGGCACCAAGTCCACACTTGCTAGCATCAGTATGCAGCTCGGTTTCGGATTTTGATGAATAAATGTTCAACCCTGGATGATTTGCCAAAATGGATTTTAACTTGTGGAATGCCATCTTTTGCTTCGACGTCTTTCCTTAGCATATCCGTCAATGGTCTAGCTATAGTTGCGTAATTCTTTACACATTTTCTACAAATTGCTGAATTTTCTTCACCGTGTTCGACTCGGAAAATTTACTAATTGAAATTGTTTTTTTTCTTGATGGTTTAATTTGCCCGCCTTCTACTTCGTAACCAAGATACTCGATTTTTTCGCATAAAAATTGACATTTACTCCACTTCATTTGCAATCCATGCAATTCTGCAAGGTTCAGTACAATCTTCAATCTTCAATCTTTCCATAGCTTAGATTATAGTTTTGGATGGTATCACCAAGTCATCTATGTAGATACACATTATTCCATTACGACATAATTCATCAAACACCCTGTTTATGAATCGCATAAATGCTGATGGACTGTTGCACAAACCGAACGGTGCTCTCAGGAACTCATACTGCCCGAACGGTGCTATAAACGATGTTTATTCTACCGAATCATCGGCTATGGGGACGTGGAAAAATCCGTTCTGAAGATCCAATATTGAAAAATACTTAGCGTCACCCAACTTGCCTATTTGATCCTCGATAAGCGGCAGTGGAAATCTATCTCGTGCCATGATGCTATTCAGCCTTCGATAGTCCACACAAAGACGTTTTAAATCAATTTTTTTGTTCACCAGAACTGTGGGACTCGCATACTCAGATTGGCTGTGTCTAATCATCCCTTCATTCAGCCATTCGAGTGGTGACAGTCGTCTCGGTTTACAATAATCGAATTCTATCCACCACTTCACGATCATTATTATGGTCTATGTTAGCCGAAGTTCTCCATGCTCAATCACCATTGAAACGTTTTCCGGAATAAATTTTCTCATAGTAATTCCAGTCGGCGTTAACACAGTCACCGTTTGGTTGATTAAATCTCTACCTAATAAAAAGTTAACAGACAATATTCCATCAGGAAGTATGTGAATTGTTGTTTCATACTCTTCATCCTCTATTTTTAGCTTTGCATTAAACCTACATGCGGTTGTGACATTTTTGGACCCCCACCATGGAATATTGTGCACTCGTCGCAAAATTCACAAATGCCAGTTCCAATAAATTTTTTATGTGACATTAATCTCTGGTCGCTTCCGATATCAGCTAGTGCACAAAGTTTCTTTCCATTCAACATTACACTTTTGACACTCCGTTGAAAGATGACCAAATGCTTGGCATTTGAAACATTTCAGATTTTTTCACCCAATCTTTTCCTGGATGCCCGGTTCCATCACAGTTGTAACATCTTGGTTTTTTCGGAGTCTGTTTGACTTTATGCTCTCAATTGGATTTGTTGTTACGCTCTCGATTGGTGCTTTTATCTTAATTTTTTGTTTGATTTCTTCATAAATTTGCGAGTTTACTTTTGAAATCATTCATAGAGGTTGATCCATATAAAACCGCCTTATTATGTTCATAATCGGTTATACCACTTATACTGTAATCGATTATCGAAGCATCTTCTAAGTTGCCGGTTTGACCTAGTGTCTTTTGCTGTTCCAGTTAACAGTCTTTTTGAATAAATAACTTTTTGTTCAGCATTCCATTTCATACATACAGCAGCATCTTCGACATCCTGAATCCATTTCTCTACGCGATAATCATATTCCCCGCTAAACTTCGAAAGCGATTCTTCGACATCTCTAAAACTTAAGCAAACACCAGCAGTAGGCACGATAGTAGATTTCAATATCTCATTCTGTAATTTTAGCAGTTCGATTTCTTTATCTTTCAGCGCCATTTCCTGTGTTCGTATCTCTTCTAACTGAGTATTATCTTCCTGTTGGTTGCCGTTAAGTCCGCTAGCGTTAGTCTCGGTACTTCTATTTGTCATATCTCCGCTGTCACCACCCTCCATCATAGTGCGGCTTTTGGGTTGGTTCAATAGCACTGTATTATTTGAATTCACCAACTCATCATTCGCGACTCTTCTAAACATTTCTGTCATATTATGCATAAAAGCGGTTCTCAATTTCAGGTGAATTATCAAGATTATTTCTTTATTTTTGGCCCATCTCAGTAACAATTACTTAATAATTTGTTATATAATAGCAAACCTCACTTTCAGCCCCAAAATCAAAACAGCTTTACTTCATATATAAACACAATAAATTATAAGAACCGTTCTATTCAACGGCACTTTATATCACCACAAATCTTGGTATATGGAAATTCCCTCACGGATATAAAAATTCGCCAGCTATATTAACTTCACGATAAAGTTTCATACACGGTAAGCATCATAAACTTAAATGTTTAATCGGTCGGTTTTCCCTGGTTGGAACGCAACGTCTTAAACGCACCAACACATAAACACGGGCCACAAATTCTAACCGATTAATTTACGCCTCGTAGCAGCATGTGCTTTCGAAATTCGGTTGGCTTTATGAATAATTCAATATGGCGGATCCAAAATGGCGCCAATAACGAGCGAAACGGCCGGATAATCGAATAATACCATCTAGCAATTCTCATTATGTTTGTTTTCAAAGTCGCTGATAATCTGCTGCAATTTATATTATGCAACAAATATTAATGCCAGTAATAAAAAACATAACCTTCAGTTAAAAAGGTTATATACATTAGTGACGGCACGAAACAACATTATAAGAACAGGTTTCAAATTAGCAGCCTTGTGCATCACGAAGAATACTTTGGTGTTAAATCAGATTTGAATTTTTTTTGCGGCCGCTCATGGCAAGGGTACGTGTAACGGCTTTGGCGATTTTTTTAAGCGTGGAGCTGCTCAAGCTAGTCTTGAAGCCAAGCCGAATGATGTAATTCTAACATCAGACTTTCTTTTCAATTAGGTGAAAAATAAATTCAAGTCCATCCAATTTTTCCATTACAATGAGAAGGAAACCAAAAAAACTAGAAAATCTCTTAAAGAGAGGTTTTCTTCAGCAACACAAGTACCGAGAATTTCATTGCTGCATCCATATTGGTAATGGCTGGAGAAAAAATACAAGCAATGAAATTCTCTGGTAGCTCTACACCTTTAATATTGTACAATATTAATAGACGTATAGTGTGATCAGTACTCTCTATATAATCCATTAAGGAATATGACGTTTCCAGCTCAAGATACCCTGGTATATTTAATTATAAACACGACATTACACAAAAACCATAGGAAAAAACAACGTCAGTGTGAATTATTCCCTTGATGATTCGTAAAAAAAATACAGAAGTTTTGAGTTCCTCAAAACATTTGGAATTTTGTGGTTAATAACGAATTCTGAAGTAATATTTGGAGCCCTTTTTAGATTTCTGAACACTGAGAGCCAGAAACTATAAACTTTGGAAAAATTTTTCAATCTCTAAAGCAAATTTGTTGAGGTTCTGTTATACCGCCGCTGCTCTAAAAAGTAAAATTTATTGTTTCGGTATTTAACATCACTTTTAGGGTTTTAAACAGTACGCAAGATTTCAAGGCCGACCGTAGATGACAACGTTTAAATGCTTAAGTCTAGGAGGCTATGTAGTTTGAAAGCATTTAAAACATTTTAAACCTTTGAAAAATTTCACGTTATAGAGTTAAATGGTTTTTTGAAGTTAGGTTAAAGAGTTTAACTTAGATTCAGGGGCTATGGGACTAATAGTCCAAGGCGAGCGGATATTTCATTTCAAAACTGTCGTTGAACTATAGGTTTAGAAGCTTACTTTATAAAATTTAAAGAAATTTTTTAGGTTAGGTTGAGGGGCTATGAAGTTTTTAAGGTTAGATAAGATATAATAACTTATATTAAGACGCTAAATTTTTCAAAAGCTTAAGTCAAAAGAGGTACAAAGATTAAAAGCTTAAGTTACTGCGTTACATTGATTTTTGAGGTTAGGTTGAGGGGTTTTGTGACTACGAAGCTTAGTTTCAGGATATGGCGCTTATTAGCTTAGGTTACGAGGATGTTAAATTTCGAAGCTTTGGTTATTAGGGCTTTTCAATTTAAAAGCTTCCGTTAGAGCGTAGCTTTGGGTTTTTTGAGGTTCGTTCAAGGGGCTATGTAGTTTTAAGGCATATATGACTTTGAATTCCCGAATCAGCGACCTTGAGAACAAACATAATGTAAATTTCAAGATGATAATATTCGTTTAGCCGGGCGTCATCTTGAATTATTCAAAATGCAAGTGGAATTCCGAAACATTTGCTTCTATAAGCAATTTAAACCCAGAAAGAATTTTATATATATATATGTATATATATATATATAAAGGCCAAAGGTTTGTGCTGCAACACTTAGCAACTAAGAAGACTTAGTGAGGGACTTAGGGACTTTAGCAATACTGGGAGGCTGAATTCCCCGATAACGACGAACCTACCACCCAGTCTCTCGAGGAAGTAGCCATCAACATGGATCCAGAATTATACCGTATGATATTAAAGACAGAATCCAACACGAAGGGACGCATCTAAACTAATCTTTTCCACATCTCGCCGAAACAGCAACTATCCAAAATCCCTGATTAACCGGTCGATAAAATATTTCAAATTACAAAGATCGATGAAAAAAAATTTCTGCGAGTCAGTACTTTCAACTTCAATCGATTCTAGGCCAAATGCGAATTTTTTATGCGAATTGAGTGACGTACCGTAGAGTCCTTGATAGTGGAGTTAACGGGACTGTGTTAGGGAGAAAGGCAGACTGGTTTCTCAAATCAACTAGTATAAAAATTATTTTTCTTCCTTCACCGCTCCAAACGGCAAGTGGGCACACACAACGCGTGATAAGAACACTATGGATTCACATATCTCCATTTAGGTAAAGACTTTTGAGAGATGTTTGGTTTGGTTCCTGTCACGATCAGTGAACTAGAGAACTTTCTGATAGCCGCCAACTGCGGAGCAGTTAGCGAGAAATTGTGATTGGGTTGAACGCATTTAGTGGTACATAAAATTGATATCAGTCAAGCTCAACCCACCAAACCGAAGTATTATTTGGTTTATACTATATATACCCTGAGCTAGACCAAATAATAGGCTCTGGGCGTTAGGGCATCCAATACATGTATACCGGAAACCGAAATACCGGTATTCTGACCATTTTTATCATTACCGATATTGAGAGATCAATACCGGTATTTCGGTATTTAAATTTTTATTGATTATTCGCCCAATATTCATTAAATTAATACATTCCAATGTCCTGTTGATAATGACAAAAATTAGTTAATATATCAATTTTTATTTTCTGAGCATTGGAACAATCCAACCGTATGATTCGTATGATTGATGTTTCACTCGACAAACAACAAAACTGAATAAAAAATAACACAAACGGCGATCCAATAATTTGGCTCCATTAATAAACAAAATTAGAAGGATTGTATAGCTGTTTCGACGATTCCACTATCTGTAATCTTAGATACAAAATTTGAAATAGTAGCTTACTTTTTATGCTGGAGCGCTTTTATAAATTAAAAAATTGCATCTTAGAAGCTCCGATCAAAGTCAAATCACCTATCAGCTTTACCGAAATAGAGTACCCCGGCTAAACAAGCATTGTGTCGAACTCTTCTGTCAGCTGAGGCTACCCTATCATTCATACTTCAACATTTGCGAGAAGGACTATTAGCTGACCGAATGAAAATCTCTTTGGTCCCGAGAATCATAGAAAGACGAACTTATCTTATCTTTTGCAATATTTGTGAAAAGGTAAGTAAGTCCAAAACATTTTTAACTCGGGCGTCTGTTATACTATGCTTCTAACGGGGTGTGGTTACGTAACGTAAGTTAATACGTAAGAGTTGTCTGTAAGTGGAGTCATACCTGGTGGTTTGTCCTAATAAGACATTTGCTTCTTAAATAGACAAATTCCGTCTAGCAATATGAGATTGAGCAATAACAGGTCTGTGATGCCCTTAGATGTCCTGGGCTGCACAAGCGCTACAATGAAGGTATCAACGTGTCCTCCTAGTCTAAAAAGACCGGGTAAACCTCTGAACCACCTTCGTGGTTGGGATTGTGGACTGAAACTGTTCACATATACCTGGAATTCCCAGTAAGTGCGGGTCATAAGCTCGCATTGATTACGTCCCTGCCCTTTGTACACACCGCCCGTCGCTACTACCGATTAAATATGTTAGTGAGGTCCTCGGAGGTGATCACCGTGATGCTTCTTGTGTTGTGGTTGTTTTACCAAAGTTGACCGAACTTGTATATTTAGAGGAAGTAAAAGTCGTAACAAGGTTTCCGTAGGTGAACCTGCGGAAGGATCATTAAAGTATTAAAGATCAAAATAATGCAAAAATTAATTTACCATTCCAGAAGTTCTAAAAATATAAATTTATCATTGATAATATTATATTAGAGATTAAAGTATTTCGCTTTTTGGATGGAAAAGACTTGTTTTTATTTCTACACTTAAAAAAAAAATCACTCTTAGCGGGGGATCACTAGGCTCGTGGGTCGATGAAGAACGCAGCAAACTGCGTGAAGTTATGTGAACTGCAGGACACATGAACATCAACATTTTGAACGCACATTGCGGTCCATGCTAATAGTATATAATACTCTGCTTGGACCACATATGGTTGAGGGTCACTAGCATTCGCTAAATAAATTATTATTTAACAATTTTTGATATGTAAATATATAATTATATTTACAATATTGTATTAAACAATGTTTGTGTAATAATAAATCGGTAAAAGACGCGAGTCATTTATGTAATAATTTATAATGTAGTTTTTAAAGTCCGTTTTATAATTAATAACAATAATTGTGACTTCAACTCATATGTGATTACCTCCTGAATTTAAGCATATTAATTAGGAGAGGAAAAGAAATTAACTAAGATTCCCTTAGTAGCGGCGAGCGAAATGGGAAAAGTCCAGCATTAAGTCCTTTTACTGATAACTGGTAGAATGGAAATTCAATGTAAAGGAGTATCTATCATCTTATGCATTTTGATTATATGTTCAAGTCCATCTTGAATGGGGCCATTTACCCATAGAGAGTGCCAGGCCCGTAGTGACTATAATCTTGTATAAGAAGATATCTCTAGAGAGTCGTGTTGCTTGATAGTGCAGCACTAAGTTGGTGGTAAACTCCATCTAAGACTAAATATAACCACGAGACCGATAGCGAACAAGTACAGTGAGGGAAACTTGAAAAGAACTCTGAATAGAGAGTTAAACAGTACGTGAAACCACTAAGAGGTTAAACCCAATGAACCCGAACTTGTAAAAGAAGAGATTCATTGATATAATAATTGATTTTTCAATAAGTTATATTATGCACTTTTCTTCTATTATCGCATTGCGATGTGTTATCAATATACTACATTTGTAGATGTTTGTCAATGATTTTATATGCAGCTCCTTTCGCATTCACTTGTGAATGTTTCTTAAGGAACTATAAAAATATCTGCCAATATGATGACACATGTATCTGATCGTACGGGCATAATTGCAGCGTAATTCGTAACGGTTTATGTTAAATAAATGCAGTATGAGTAATCGATCTTATCGGCAATGAAATGATTTGGGATACCTTTGGGACCCGTCTTGAAACACGGACCAAGGAGTCTAGTATATGTGCGAGTCATTGGGCTTTTAAGCCTAAAGGCATAATTAACGTAACTAATATATGGGATTACATGTGATTTTATATAATTGCATCTTCATCCATGGGCGTTTTAATCACCTCATATTGCTTATGTTTTATGAGTTAAAGCGTACTGTAAGCATATACACTGTGACCCGAAAGATGGCGAACTATACCTGATCAGGTCGAAGTCAGGGGAAACCCTGATGGAGGATCGTAGCAGTTCTGACGTGCAAATCGATTGCCAGAATTGGGTATAGGGGCGAAAGACCAATCGAACCATCTAGTAGCTGGTTCCCTCCGAAGTTTCCCTCAGGATAGCTGGTGCATATTAATATTTGGGTAAATAGTCTTATCTGGTAAAGCGAATGATTAGAGGACTTGGGGCCGAAACGACCTCAATCTATTCTCAAACTTTAAATGGATAAGATCCTCGACTTTCTTGATTGAAGTCATCAGAGGTTCTTTAATGATATATTGTGCCTAGTGGGCCACTTTTGGTAAGCAGAACTGGCGCTGTGGGATGAACCAAACGTTATGTTACGGCGCCAAAATTAATGACTCATTCAGATACCATGAAAGGTGTTGCTTGCTTAAGACAGCAGGACGGTGGACATGGAAGTTGTAACCCGCTAAGGAGTGTGTAACAACTCACCTGCCGAAGCAACTAGCCCTTAAAATGGATGGCGCTCAAGTCATATGCCTGTACATAACCGATATGGCAAATTTAATTATACTATTAAGATCAAGTCATATCGAGTAGGAGGGTACAATGATATGCATTGAAGTGTTTGGTGTAAGCCTGCATGGAGCTGTCATTGGCACAGATCTTGGTGGTAGTAGCAAATAATCGAATGAGATCTTGGAGGACTGATGTGGAGAAGGGTTTCGTGTGAACAGTGATTGATCACGAGTTAGTCGGTCCTAAGCTCTATGCGAAAGCTGTGGTAAACTAGAATATTTTTTATTATTATATCATAAAAAATAATTCATTGAGAGCGAAAGGGAATACGGTTCCAATCCCGTAACCTGTTGAGTGTACGCTTTTAAGATTGGATATTAACATGTTATGATGAATATTCATCCTGGTAACAGGAAATGCCGTAGAGACGCCGTCGGGATATACCGAAAGAGTTTTCTTTTCTGTTTCATAGACATACTACCATGGAAGTCTTTCGCAGAGAGATATGGTAAAAAGTCTAGAAGAGCATGACATTTACTGTTGTGTCGGTATTCTCCCTTCGGACCTTGAAAATCTATGGAAGGGTTACGCAAATTCTCAACAGACCGCACCGATATCCGCAGCTGGTCTCCAAGATGAAGAGTCTCTAGTTGATAGATTAATGTAGGTAAGGGAAGTCGGCAAATTAGATCCGTAACTTCGGGATAAGGATTGGCTCTGAAAATTGAGATGGCTCGGGCTTGATTAGGATGTAATAATATGACTGATAGTATTTTTTTATTTGACTGAAGGTATTATATGTACTATCCTCAGAGTCGAAGGAATACGCCAAGTCGCCATTGCAGAATATTCTTGCTAAATATGAGGATCAATTATTTTATTCTTAAACGACCATCATTTAACAATTAATTCAGAACTGGCACGGATCAGGGGAATCCGACTGTCTAATTAAAACAAAGCATTGTGATGGCCCTAGCGGGTGATGACACAATGTGATTTCTGCCCAGTGCTCTAAATGTCAACGTGAAGAAATTCAAGCAAGCGCGGGTAAACGGCGGGAGTAACTATGACTCTCTTAAGGGATCATAGACGTGCCTATCTTCTTCCTCTTCGTGGTTCCCGTCGGGCGCAGCAATTCATTTTGCTGTGGCTAATGAAGAAGGCTTAGAGTTTTGGGGTTACCAGACCCTCTGTTCAAAATTAGTTGGTATGATGAATAATAATATGCCTCGGATAACACGGTCACGGGCCACTGCTCGTGACCACCAACTTAACCGTAGATCAATATCTACTCCCCCAGTCGCCCTCTTTTTGTGCGAGTACTGTGATAGGGCCTTTAACACCAAGACTGGCATGGGTGTACATCGGCGAAGATCCCATCCCGATGAAGTCGACCGAATGAGGCAAAACGAAAAATTAGATGTCAAAATGCGTTGGAGTCAAGAGGAGTTATCGCTATTGGCCATGAGAGAGGCGGAGCTTACTAGACTCGGTAAACGTCACTTAAATGTACTCCTTATGAACTTGTTTACGAACAGGTCCGTTGAAGCGATTAAAAAGGTCAGGCAAAGTGCTGATCACAAAACCAGGGTCAGCGATTATCTAAATGCGCACGAGGGCAATGGTGAGGGTAGTGATACTATCGCCAGGGCCCCCGGTTTAAGATCTAGCGCATTCCTGGAACACATTAAAATCTCAGTAGTTCCAGAGGCCGACCTACACTCTAAAAAGCTCCTCTCCATTGCTAACAACGCCCAGGCAGTCAGCAAGGAGGTAACTCTTTGCAAATTGACTGCCGGTCTAATAGATATCCTTCCCTGCCGAGAGCAGCGGGTACGCGTGCGACCGCACGATGTTGCTTGCTTGAGTAGTAGGCAGGCGAGAAGGATGAATTATGCACGTACCCAAAGGAATTTTAAGCAACATCAGGGACGGTGTATCAAATCTATTATAGAAGGCTCCAAAGTGGTTCCCATTCCTAACAAGGAAGTGATGGAACCCTTATGGAGGGCAGTAATGGAGAAGGCAGAGTGTGTATCGCCATCTGACGAGGTGTTACATGCCGGTGACCTAACTGCAGTTTGGACTCCCGTCACTCTGGAAGAGATCAAACAACATCTACCATCGATCTCATCAT